>JAJFZO010000226.1:35000-58536 GCA_021397835.1 Moringa oleifera
AGTGCCCTGCGTGCGGCAGAGGAGGGCGTGCCAGCCAGGCCACAGGCGGCCATCGCGAGCCAGCCCCCTCGTGCCTGTCCCTCGACTAAGTCCCCAGCGAGCGAACCAGGAGAGCCGCATCGCACGGACCCTGGGCATGAGCGGTTGGCGCACCAGCCAGGCCACAGGCGCCCATCGTGAGCCAGCCCCGTCATCCCTGTCCCTCGACTAAGTGCCCAGCAAAGGAGCCAGGGGAGCCGCATCGCACAGATACTGGGCATGGGAGGCATGCCCAGGCAGCCCCTAGCAGGCACGGCATGGGTCAAGTGCCGAGCATGCGGCAGAGGAGGGCGCGCCAGCCTGGCCACAGGCGCCCATCGCAAGCAAGCCCCCTCGTCCCTCACCATCGACAAAGTGCCCAGCGGCGAGCCAGGAGAGCCACGACGAATGGACCATGGGCACGGGAGACATGCCCAGGAAGCCCCCAGCAGGCATTGCATGGGCCAAGTTCCCAGCGTGCGGCAGAGGAGGGGGTGCCAGCCAGGCCACAGGCGGCCATCGCGAGCCAGCCCCCTCGTGCCTGTCCCTCGACTAAGTGCCCAGCGAGTGAGCCAGGGGAGCCACGTCGCATGGACCCTTGGCACAGGGGGCATGCCCAGGCATCCCACAGTAGGCATGGCATGAGCCAAGTGCCCAGCGTGTGGCAGAGGAGGGCGCGCCAGCCAGGCCACAGGCGCCCATCGCGAGCCAGGCCCCTCGTCCCTGTCCCTCGACTAAGTGCCCAGCGAAGGAGCCAGGGGAGCCGCATCGCACTGACACTGGGTACGGGAGGCATGCCCTGGCATCCCCCAGCAGGCATGGCATGGGCCAAGTGCCGAGCGTGTGGCAGAGGAGGGCGTGCCAGCCTGGCCACAGGCGCCCATCGCGAGCCAGCCACCTCGTCCCTGACCCTCGACTATGTGCCCAGCGGGCGAGCCAGGGGAGCCTCGACGAATGGACCATGGGCACGGGAGGCATGCCCAGGAAGCCCCCAGCAGGCAGGTATGGGCCAAGTGCCCAGCATGCATCAGAGGAAGGCGCGCAAGCCAGGCCACAGTCGCCCATCGCGAGCCAGCCCCCTCGTCCCTGTCCCTCGACTAAGTGCCCAGCGAGCGAGCCAGGGGAGCCGCGTCGCACGGACCCTTGGTGTGGCAGGCATGCCCCAGCAGCCCCCAGCAGGCTTGGCATGGGCCAAGTGCCGAGTGTGCGGCAGCGGTGGGCGCGCCAGCCAGGCCACAGGCGCCCATCGCAAGCCAGCCCCCTCGTCCCTGTCCCTCAACTAAGTGCCCAGCGAGAGAGTAAGGGGAGCCGTGTTGCATGGACCCTAGGCATGGGAGGCATGCCCAGTAAAACCCCAGCAGGTACGGTATGGGCCAAGTGCCCAGCGTGCGGCAGAGGAAGGCGCACAAGCCAGGCCACAGGCGCCCATCGCGAGCCAGCCCCCTCGTCCTTGTCCCTCGACTAAGTGCCCAGTGAGCGAACCAGGGGAGCCGCGTCGCATGGACCCTGGGTGTGGCAGGCATGCCCCAGCAGCCCCCAGCAGGCTCATCATAGGCCACGTGCCGAGTGTGCGGCAGCAGTGGGCGCGCCAGCCAGGCCACAGGCGTCCATCGCGAGCCAGGCCCCTCGTCCCTGTCCCTCGACTAAGTGCCCGGCGAGCGAGCCAGGGGAGCCGTGTCACACGGACCCTGGGCATGAGAGGCATGCCCATGCATCCTCCATCAGGCACGGCATGGGCCAAGTGCCTTGTGTGCAGCTGCGGTGGGCGCGCCAGCCAAGCCACAGGCGCCCATCACGAGCCAGCCCCCTCGTCCCTGTCCCTTGAATAAGTGAACAGCGAGCGAGCCAGGGGAGCCACATCACACGGACCATAGGAATGGCAGGCATGCCCCAGCAGCTCCCAGCAGGCATGGCATGGGCCAAGGGCCCAGCGTGCGGCAGCGGCGGGCATGCCAGGGAGGCCACAGGCGCCCATCGCTAGCCAACCCCCTCGTCCCTGTCCCTCGACGAAGTGCCCAGCGAGCGAGCTAGGGGAGCCGCGTTGCTTGGACCCTGGGCACAGGGGGCATGACTAGGCATCACCCAGAAGGCATGGCATGGGCCAAGTGCCCAGCGTGCGGCAGCGGTGGGTGCACCAGCCAGGCCACAGGCACCCATCGCGAGCCAGCCCCCTCATCCCAGTCCCTCGACTAAGTGCCCAGCGAAGGAGCCAGGGGAGACGTATCGCACAGACACTGGGTACGGGAGGCATGCCCAGGCAGCCCCAAGCAGGCATCGCATGGGTCAAGTGCTGAGTGTGCGGCAGAGGAGGCCGCGCCAGCCTGGCCACAGGCGCCCATCGCAAGCCAGCCCCCTCGTCCCTGACCATCGACTAAGTGCCCAGCGGGCGAGCCAGGGGAGCCGCGACGAATGGACCATGGGCATGGGAGGCATACCCAGGAAGCGCCCAGCAGGCATGGCATGGGCCAAGTTCCCAGCGTGCGGCAGAGGAGGGCGTGCCAGCCCAGCCACAGGCGGCCATCGCGAGCCAGCCCCCTCGTGCCTGTCCCTCGACTAAGTGCCCAGCGAGCGAGCCAGGGGAGCCGCGTCGCATGGACCCTGGGCATGGGAGGCATGCCCAGTCAGCCCCCAGCAGGCACGGCATGGGCCAAGTGACCAGCGTGCGGCAGAGGAAGGCGCGCAAGCCAGGCCACAGTCGCCCATCGCCAGCCAGCCCCGTTGTCCCTGTCCCTCGACTAAGTGCCCAGCGAACCAGCCAGGGGAGCCGTGTCACACGGACCCTGGGCATGGGAGGCATGCCCATGCAGCCTCCAGCAGGCATGGCATGGGCCAAGTGCCTTGTGTGCAGCCGCGGTGGGCGCGCCAGCCAAGCCACAGGCGCCCATCACGAGCCAGCCCCTTGTCCCTGTCCCTCGAATAAGTGAACAGCGAGCGAGCCAGGGAAGCCACATCACACGGACCCTGGGAATGGCAGGCAAGCCCCAGCAGCCCCCAGCAGGCATGGCATGGGCCAAGGGCCCAGCATGCGGCAGCGGCGGGCGTGCCAGGGAGGCCACAGGCGCCCATCACGAGCCAGCCCCCTCGTCCCTGTCCCTCGACTAAGTGTCCAGCGAGTGAGCCAGGGGAGCCACGTCGCATGGACCCTTGGCACAGGGGGCATGCCCAGGCATCCCACAGTAGGCATGGCATGAGCCAAGTGCCCAGCGTGTGGCAGAGGAGGGCGCGCCAGCCAGGCCACAGGCGCCCATCGCGAGCCAGGCCCCTCGTCCCTGTCCCTCGACTAAGTGCCCAGCGAACGAGCCAGGGGAGCCGCATCGCACTGACACTGGGTACGGGAGGCATGCCCTGGCATCCCCCAGCAGGCATGGCATGGGTCAAGTGCCGAGCGTGCGGCAGAGGAGTGCGTGCCAGCCTGGCCACAGGCGCCCATCGCGAGCCAGCCACCTCGTCCCTGACCCTCGACTATGTGCCCAGCGAAGGAGCCAGGGGAGCCGCATCGCACTGACACTGGGTATGGGAGGCATGCCCTGGCATCCCCCAGCAGGTATGGCATGGGCCAAGTGCCGAGCGTGCGGCAGAGGAGGGCGTGCCAGCCTGGCCACAGGCGCCCATCGCGAGCCAGCCACCTCGTCCCTGACCCTCGACTATGTGCCCAGTGGGCGAGCCAGGGGAGCCTCGACGAATGGACCATGGGCATGGGAGGCATGCCCAGGAAGCCCCCGGCAGGCAGGGTATGGGCCAAGTGCCGAGCATGCATCAGAGGAAGGCACGCAAGCCAGGCCACAGGCGCCCATCGCGAGCCAGCCCCCTCGTCCCTGTCCCTCGACTGAGTGCCCAGCGAGCGAGCCAGGGGAGCCGCGTCGCATGGACCCTTGGTGTGGCAGGCATGCCCCAGCAGCCCCCAGCAGGCTTGGCATGGGCCAAGTGCCGAGTGTGCGGCAGCGGTGGGCGCGCCAGCCAGGCCACAGGCGCCCATCGCAAGCCAGCCCCCTCGTCCCTGTCCCTCAACTAAGTGCCCAGCGAGAGAGTAAGGGGAGCCGTGTTGCATGGACCCTAGGCATGGGAGGCATGCCCAGTAAAACCCCAGCAGGTACGGTATGGGCCAAGTGCCCAGCGTGCGGCAGAGGAAGGCGCACAAGCCAGGCCACAGGCGCCCATCGCGAGCCAGCCCCCTCGTCCTTGTCCCTCGACTAAGAGCCCAGTGAGCGAACCAGGGGAGCCGCGTCGCATGGACCCTGGGTGTGGCAGGCATGCCCCAGCAGCCCCCAGCAGGCTCGTCATAGGCCAAGTGCCGAGCGTGCGGCAGGGGTGGGCGCGCCAGCCCTGCCACAGGCGTCCATCGCGAGCCAGCCCCCTCGTCCCTGTCCCTCGACTAAGTGCCCGGCGAGTGAGCCAGGGGAGCTGTGTCGCACGGACCCTGGGCATGAGAGGCATGCCCATGCATCCTCCATCAGGCACGGCATGGGCCAAGTGCCTTGTGTGCAGCTGTGGTGGGCGCGCCAGCCAAGCCACAGGCGCCCATCACGAGCCAGCCCCCTCGTCCCTGTCCCTTGAATAAGTGAACAGCGAGCGAGCCAGGGGAGCCACATCACACGGACCATAGGAATGGCAGGCATGCCCCAGCAGCTCCCAGCAGGCATGGCATGGGCCAAGGGCCCAGCGTGCGGCAGCGGCGGGCGTGCCAGGGAGGACGCAGGCGCCCATCGCGAGCCAGCCCCCTCGTCCCTGTCCCTCGACTAAGTGCCCAGCGAGCGAGCTAGGGGAGCCACGTCGCTTGGACCCTGGGCACAGGGGGCATGACTAGGCATCACCCAGAAGGCATGGCATGGGCCAAGGGCCCAGCGTGCGGCAGCGGTGGGTGCACCAGCCAGGCCACAGGCACCCATCGCGAGCCAGCCCCCTCATCCCAGTCCCTCGACTAAGTGCCCAGCGAAGGAGCCAGGGGAGACGCATCGCACAGACACTGGGTACTGGAGGCATGCCCAGGCAGCCCCAAGCAGGCATCGCATGGGTCAAGTGCTGAGTGTGCGGCAGAGGAGGCCGCGCCAGCCTTGCCACAGGCGCCCATCGCAAGCCAGCCCCCTCGTCCCTGACCATCGACTAAGTGCCCAGCGGGCGAGCCAGGGGAGCCGCGACGAATGGAGCATGGGCACGGGAGGCATGCCCAGGAAGCTCTCAGCAGGCACGGCATGGGTCAAGTTCCCAGCATGCGGCAGAGGAGGGCGTGCCAGCCCAGCCACAGGCGGCCATCGCGAGCCAGCCCCCTCGTGCCTGTCCCTCGACTAAGTGCCCAGCGAGCGAGCCAAGGGAGCCGCGTCGCATGGACCCTGGGCATGGGAGGCATGCCCAGTCAGCCCCCAGCAGGCACGGCATGGGCCAAGTGACCAGCGTGCGGCAGAGGAAGGCGCGCAAGCCAGGCCACAGTCGCCCATCGCCAGCCAGCCCCGTTGTCCCTGTCCCTCGACTAAGTGCCCAGCGAACCAGCCAGGGGAGCCGTGTCACACGGACCCTGGGCATGGGAGGCATGCCCATGCAGCCTCCAGCAGGCACGGCATGGGCCAAGTGCCTTGTGTGCAGCCGCGGTGGGCGCGCCAGCCAAGCCACAGGCGCCCATCACGAGCCAGCCCCCTTGTCCCTGTCCCTCGAATAAGTGAACAGCGAGCGAGCCAGGGAAGCCACATCACACGGACCCTGGGAATGGCAGGCAAGCCCCAGCAGCCCCCAGCAGGCATGGCATGGGCCAAGGGCCCAGCGTGCGGCAGCGGCGGGCGTGCCAGGGAGGCCACAGGCGCCCATCACGAGCCAGCCCCCTCGTCCCTGTCCCTCGACTAAGTGTCCAGCGAGTGAGCTAGGGGAGCCGCGTTGCTTGGACCCTGGGCACAGGGGCCATGACTAGGCATCACCCAGAAGGCATGACATGGGCCAAGTGCCCAGCGTGCGGCAGAGGGGGCGCGCCAGCCAGGCCACAGGCGCCCATCGCGAGCCAGCCCCCTCGTCCCTGTCCTTCGACTAAGTGCCAAGCGAAGGAGCCAGGGGAGCCTCATCGCACAGACAATGGGCATGGGAGGCATTCCCAGGCAGCCACCAGCAGGCATGGCATGGGCCAAGTGCCCAGCGGCCGGCAGCGGTGGGCGCACCAGCCAGGCCACAGGCGCCCATCGCGAGCCAGCCCCCTCATCCCTGTCCCTTGACTAAGTGCCCAGCGGGCGAGCCAGGGGAGCCGTGACGAATGGACCATGGGCACGGGAGGCATGCCCAGGAAGCCCCCAGCAGGCATTGCATGGGCCAAGTTCCCAGCGTGCGGCAGAGGAGGGCGTGCCAGCCGGGCCATAGGCGGCCATCGCGAGCCAGCCCCCTCGTACCTGTCCCTTGACTAAGTGCCCAGCGAGCGAGCCAGGGGAGCCGCATCGCATGGACCCTGGGCACGGGAGGCATGCCAAGGCAGCCCGCAGCAGGCACGGCATGGGCCAAGGGCCCAGCGTGCGGCAGCGGCGGGCATGCCAGGGAGGCCACCGGCGCCAATCGCGACCCAGCCCCCTTGTCCCTTTCCCTCGACTAAGTGCCCAGCGAGCGAGCTAGGGGAGCCGCGTCGCTTGGACCCTGGGCACAGGGGGCATGACCAGGCAGCCCCCAGAAGGCATGGCATGGGCCAAGTGCCCAGCATGCGGCAGAGGGGGCGCGCCAGCCAGGCCACAGGCGCCCATCGTGAGCCAGCCCCTTCGTCTCTGTCCCTCGACTAAGTGCCCAGCGAACGACCCAGGGGAGCCGCATCGCACAGACCCTGGGCACTGGAGGCATGCCCAGGCATCTCCCAGCAGGCACGACATTGGTCAAGTGCCCAGTGTGCGGCAGCGGTGGGCACACCAGCGAGGCCACGGGCGCCCATTACGAGCCAGTCCTCTCGTCCCTGTCCCTCGACTTAGTGCCCCATGAGCGAGCCAGGGGATCCATGTCGCATGGACACTGGGCATGGGAGGCATGCCCAGGCTGCCCCCAGAAGGCACAGCATGGGCCAAGTTGCCAGCGTGCGGCAGAGGAGGACGCGCCAGCAAGGCCACAGGCGCCCATCACGACCCAGCCCCCTCGTGCCTGTCCCTCGACTAAGTGCCCAGCGAGTGAGCCAGGGGAGCCACGTCGCATGGACCCTTGGCACAGGGGGCATGCCCAGGCATCCCACAGTAGGCATGGCATGAGCCAAGTGCCCAGTGTGTGGCAGAGGAGGGCGCGCCAGCCAGGCCACAGGCGCCCATCGTGAGCCAGGCCCCTCGTCCCTGTCCCTCGACTAAGTGCCCAGCGAAGGAGCCAGGGGAGCCGCATCGCACTGAAACTGGGTACGGGAGGCATGCCCTGGCATCCCCCAGCAGGCATGGCATGGGTCAAGTGCCGAGCGTGTGGCAGAGGAGGGCGTGCCAGCCTGGCCACAGGAGCCCATCGCGAGCCAGCCACCTCGTCCCTGACCCTTGACTATGTGCCCAGCGAAGGAGCCAGGGGAGCCGCATCGCACTGACACTGGGTATGGGAGGCATGCCCTGGCATCCCCCAGAAGGCATGGCATGGGCCAAGTGCCGAGCGTGCGGCAGAGGAGGGCGTGCCAGCCTGGCCACAGGCGCCCATCGCGAGCCAGCCACCTCGTCCCTGACCCTCGACTATGTGCCCAGCGGGTGAGCCAGGGGAGCCTCGACAAATGGACCATGAGCACGGGAGGCATGCCCAGGAAGCCCCCAGCAGGCACGGTATGGGCCAAGTGCCGAGCATGCATCAGAGGAAGGCGCGCAAGCCAGGCCACAGTCGCCCATCGCGAGCCAGCCCCCCTCGTCCCTGTCCCTCGACTAAGTGCCCAGCGAGCAAGCCAGGGGAGCCGCGTCGCATGGACCCTTGGTGTGGCAGGCTGCCCTCAGAAGGCACAGCATGGGCCAAGTTGCCAGCGTGCGGTAGAGGAGGACGCGCCAGCAAGGCCACAGGCGCCCATCACGACCCAGCCCCCTCGTCCCTGTCCCTTGACTAAGTACCCAGCGAACGAGCCAGGGAAGCCGTGTCGCACGGACCCTGGGCATGGGAGGCATGCCCAGGCAGCCTCCAGCAGGCACGGCATGGGCCAATTTCCCAGCGTGCGGCAGCGGTGGGCGCGCCAGCGAGGCCACAGGCACCCATCGCGAGCCAGCCCCCTCGTCCCTGTCCCTCGACTAAGTGCCCAGCAAACGAGCCAGGGGAGCCGCATCGCACAGACACTGGGCACGGGAGGCATGCCCAGGCAGCCCCCAGCAGGCACGGCATGGGCCAAGTTGCCACAGGAGGACGCTCACGACCCAGCACTAAGTGCCCAGCGAGAGCCATGTCGCCGGACCCTGGGCAGCATGCCCAGGCAGCCTCCAGCAGGCACGGCATGGGCCAAGTGCGGCAGCGGTGGGCGCGCCAGCGAGGCCACAGGCACCCATCGTGAGCCAGCCACCTCGTCCCTGTCCCTCGACTAAGTGCCCAGCGAACGAGCCAGGGGAGCCGCATCGCACAGACACTGGGCACGGGAGGCATGCCCAGGCAGCCCCCAGCAGGCACGGCATGGGCCAAGTGCCGAGCGTGCGGCAGAGGAGGGCGCCCCAGCCTGGCCACAGGCGCCCATCGCGAGCCAGCCCCCTCCTCCCTGGCCCTCGACTAAGTGCCCAGCGGGCGAGCCAGGGGAGCCACGACGAATGGACCATAGGAATGGGGGGCATGCCCAGGAAGGCCCCAGCAGGCACGACATGGATCAAGTGCCCAGCATGCGGCAGAGGAGGGCATGCCAGCCAGGCCACAGACGGCCATCGCGAGCCAGCCCCCTCGTGCCTGTCCCTCAACAAAGTGCCCCACGAGCGAGCCAGGGGAGCCGCATCTCATGGACCCTTGGCACAGGGGGCATGCCCAGGCAGCCCAAAGCAGGCATGGCATGAGCCAAGTGCCCAGTGTGTGGCAGAGGAGGGCACGCCAGCCAGGCCACAGGCGCCCATCGCGAGCCAGCCCCCACGTGCCAGTCCCTCAACAAAGTGCTCAGCAAGCGAGCCGGGGGGGCCACGTCGCATGGACCCTGGGCACAGGTGGCACGCCCAGGAAGCTCCCAGCAGGCACGGCATGGGCTGCTCGCCCAGTGTGTGTCAGCGATGGGCGCGCCAGCCAGGCCGCAGGCGCCCATCGTGAACCAGCCCCCACGTCCCTGCCCCTCGACTGACGGCCCAGTGTGCGAGCCAAGGGTGCCGCATCGCATGGACCCTGGGCACGAGTGGCATGCCCAGGCAGCCCCCAGCAGGCACGCCATGGGCTGCAAGCCCAGCGTGCGGCATCGGTGGGCGCACCAGCAAGGCCGCGGGTGCCCATCGCGAGCCAGCCCCCACGTGCCAGTCCCTCGACTAAGTGCTCAGCGAGCGAGCCAGTGGGGCCGCGTCACATGGACACTGGGCACAGGTGGCACGCCCAAGAAGCTCCCAGCAGGCACAGCATGGGCTGCTCACCAAGTGTGCATCAGCGGTGGGCGCGCCAGCCAGGCCGCGGGCTCCCATCGCGAACCAGCCCCCGCGTACCTGTCCCTTGACTGACTGCCCAGTGTGCGAGCCAAGGGTGCCGCATCGCATGGACCCTGGCCACGAGTGGCATGCCCAGGTAGCCCCCAGCAGGCACACCATGGGCTGCAAGCCAAGCGTGCAGCATCGGTGGGCTTACCAGCAAGGCCGCGGGCGCCCATCGCGAGCCAGCCCCCACGTGCCAGTCCCTCGACTAAGTGCTCAGCGAGTGAGCCAGTGGGGCCGCATTGCATGGACCCTGGGAACAGGTGGCACGCCCAGGAAGCTCCCAGCAGGCACGGCATGGGCTGCTCACCTAGCGTGCGGCAGTGGTGGGCTCACCAGCCGGCGCCCATCGCGAGCCAGCCCCCACGTCCCTGTCCCTCGACTAAGTGCTCAGCGAGCGAGCCAGGGAGGCCGCGTTGCACAGACCCTGGGCATGGGTGGTTTGCCCAGGCTGCCCCCAGCAGGCACGGCATGGGCTGCTCGCCCAGCGTGCGTCAGCGGTGGGGCTGCCAGCAAGGCCGCGGGCCCCCATCGCGAGCCAGCTGCCACGTCCCTGTCCCTCGACTAAGTGCCCAGCAAGCGAGCTAGGGGGGCTGCGTCTCATGGTCCCTGGGCACAGATGGCATGCCCAAGAAGCCCCCAGTGGGCACGGGATGGGCTGCTCACCCAGTGTGCGGCAGTCATGGGCGCGGCAGCCAAGCCGCGGGCTCCCATCGCGAGCCAGCCCCCACTTCCCTGTCCCTCGACTAAGTGCCCAGCGAGCGAGCCAGGGGGGCCGCGTCACACAAAGCCTGGGCACAGTTTGCTCGCCAAGGCAGCCCCCAGCTGGCACAGCATGGACTGCTTGCCCAGCGTGCGGCAGCGGTGGGCGCGCCAGCCAGGCCACAGGCGCCCATCGCGAGCCAGCCCCCACGTCCCTGTCCCTCGACTAAGTGCTCATCAAGTGAGCCAGGGAGACCGCGTCGCACGGACACTGGGCACGGGTCGCACGCCCAGGCAGCCCCCAGCAGGCACAGCATGGGCTGCTCGCCCAGCGTGTGGCAGCGGTGGGCTAGCCAGCAAGGCTGCCAGCGGCCATCACGTGCCAGCCCCCACGTCCCTGTCCCTCGACGTAGTGCCCAGCGAGCGAGCCATGGGGGCCGTGTTGCATGGACCCTGGGCATGAGTGGCATTCCCAGGCAGCCCCAAGCCATCAAGGCGTGGGCTGCTCACCCAGCGTGCGGCAGCGGTGGGCACACCAGCAAGGCCGCGGGCGCCCATCGCGAGCCAGCCCCCACGTCCCAGTCCCTCGACTAATTGCTCAGCGAGCGAGCCAGGGGTGCCGCATCGCATGGACCCTGGGCACGAGTGACATGCCAAGGCAGCACCCATCAGGCACAGTATGGACTCCAAGCCCAGCGTGCGGCATCGGTGGGCGCGCCAGCAAGGCCACGGGTGCCCATCGCGAGCAAGTCCCCACGTACCTGTCCCTCGACTATGTGCCCAGCGAGCGAGCAAGGGGGGCCGCGTCGCACGGACCCTGGGCATGGGTGGGACGCCCAGGCAGCCTAAAGCAGGCCCGGCATGGGCTGCTTACCCAGCGTGCGGCAGCAGTGGGCGCGCCAGCCAGGCCGCGGGCGCCCATTGCGAGCCAGCCCCCACGTCCCTGTCCCTCGACTAAGTGCCCATCGAGCGAGCTAAGGGGGCCATGTAGCATGGACCCTGGGCACAGATGGCATGCCCAGGCAGCCCCAGGCGGGGACGGCATGGCCGGCTCACCCAGCGTCCGGCAGTCGTTGGCGCGGCAGCCAGGCCGCGCGCGCCAATCGCGAGCAAGCCACCTCTTCCCTGTCCCTTGACTAAGTGCCCATCGAGCGAGCCAGTGGGCCCGTGACACAAAAAGCCTGGGCACAGTTGGCTCACCCAGGAAGCCCCAAGCAGGCACAGCATGGGCTGCTCACCCAGCAAGCGGCGGCAGTAGGCGCGCCAGCCAGGCCACAGGCGCCCATCACGAGCCA
The DNA here is from genome assembly GCA_021397835.1 of Moringa oleifera. Taxonomy (NCBI): domain Eukaryota; kingdom Viridiplantae; phylum Streptophyta; class Magnoliopsida; order Brassicales; family Moringaceae; genus Moringa; species Moringa oleifera. The sequence continues at coordinate 46,549 of JAJFZO010000226.1, forward strand.
GACCCCACGTCCCTGTCCCTTGACTAAGTGCTCAGCGAGTGAGCCAGGGGGACCGCGTCGCACGGACCCTGGGCATGAGTCACACGCCCAGGCAGCCCCCAGCAGGCACGGCATGGGCTGCTCGCCCAGCGTGCTGCAGCAGTGGGCGCGCCAGCAATGCTGCCGGCGCCCATCGCATGCCAGCCCCCACGTCCCTGTCCCTCAACGTAGTGCCCAGCGAACGAGCCCGGGGGGCCTTGTTGCGTGGACCCTGGGCACGGGAGGCATTCCCAGGCAGCCCCCAGCCATTAAGGCATGGGCTGCTCGCCCAGCGTGGGGCAGCGGTGGGCGCGCCAGCCAGGCCGCGGGCGCCCATTGCGAGCCAGCCCCCACGTCCCTGCCCCTCGACTAAGTGCTCAGCGAGCGAGCCAGGGGGGCCGCGACGCAAGGACCCATTGGCACAAGTGGCACGCCCAGGAAGCTCCCAGCAGGCACAGCATGGGCTGCTCGCCCAGTGTGCATCAGCGGTGGGCACGCCAGCCAGGCCGTGGGCGCCCATCGCGAACCAGCCCCCGCGTCCCTGCCCCTCGACTGACTGCCCAGTGTGCGAGCCAAGGGTGCCGCATCGCATGGACCCTGGGCATGAGTGGCATGCCAGTGCAGCCTCCAGCAGGCATGCCATGGGCTGCAAGCCCAGTGTGCGGTATCGGTGGGCGCGCCAGCAAGGCCACGGGCGCCCATCGTGAGCCAGCCCCCACGTGCCAGTCCCTCGACGAAGTGCTCAGCGAGCGAGCCGGGGGGGCCGCGTCGCATGGACCCTGGGCACAGGTAGCATGCCCAGGAAGCTCCCAGCAGGCACGGCATGGGCTGCTCGCCCAGTGTGTGTCAGCGATGGGCGCGCCAGCCAGGCCGCAGGCGCCCATCGCGAACCAGCCGCCGCGTCCCTGCCCCTCGACTGACGGCCCAGTGTGCGAGCCAAGGGTGCCGCATCGCATGGACCCTGGGCACGAGTGGCATGCCCAGGCAGCCCCCAGCAGGCACGCCATGGGCTGCAAGCCCAGCGTGCGGCATCGGTGGGCGCACCAGCAAGGCCGCGGGCGTCCATCGCGAGCCAGCCCCCACGTGCCAGTCCCTTGACTAAGTGCTCAGCGAGCGAGCCAGTGGGGCCGCGTCACATGGACACTGGGCACAGGTGGCACGCCCAGGAAGCTCCCAGCAGGCACGGCATGGGCTGTTCACCAAGTGTGCGTCTGCGGTGGGCGCGCAAGCCAGGCCGCGGGCTCCCATCGCAAACCAGCCCCCGCGTCCCTGTCCCTCGACTGACTGCCCAGTGTGTGAGCCAAGGGTGCCGCATCGCATGGACCCTGGGCAGGAGTGGCATGCCCAGGCAGCCCCCAGCAGGCACTCCATGGGCTGCAAGCCAAGCGTGCAGCATCGGTGGGCGTACCAGCAAGGCCGCGGGCGCCCATCGCGAGCCAGCCCCCACGTGCCAGTCCCTCGACTAAGTGCTCAGCGAGCGAGCCAGTGGGGCCGCATCGCATGGACCCTGGGAACAGGTGGCACGCCCAGGAAGCTCCCAGCAGGCACGGCATGGGCTGCTCGCCTAGCGTCCAGCAGCGGTGGGCTCACCAGCCGAGCCGCCGGCGCCCATCGCGAGCCAGCCCCCACGTCCCTGTCCCTCGACTAAGTGCTCAGCGAGCGAGCCAGGGAGGCCGCGTTGCACTGAACCTGGGCATGGGTGGCACGCCCAGGCTGCCCCCAGCAGGCACGGCATGGGCTGCTCGCCCTGCGTGCGTCAGTGGTGGGGGTGCCAGCAAGGCCATGGGCCCCCATCGCGAGCCAGCTGCCACGTCCCTGTCCCTCAACTAAGTGCCCAGCGAGCGAGCTAGGGGGGCTGGGTCGCATGGTCCCTGGGCACAGATGGCATGCCCAGGAAGCCCCCAGTGGGCACGGGATGGGCTGCTCACCCAGCGTGCGGCAGTCATGGGCGCGGCAGCCAGGCCGCGGGCGCCCATCGCGAGCCAGCCCCCACTTCCCTGTCCCTCGACTAAGTGCCCAGCGAGCGAGCCAGGGGGGCTGCGTCTCACAGACCATGGGCACCGGTGGCATCCCTGGATGCCCCCAGCAGGCACGGCATGGGCTGCTCGCCCAGCGTGCTGCAGTGGTGGGCGCGCCAGCCAGGCCGCGGGCGCCCATCGCGAGCCAGCCCCCTCATCCCTGTTCCTCGACTAAGTGCTCAGTGAGCGAGCCAGGGGGGCCGCATCACATGGATCCTGAGCATGAGTGGCACGCCCAGACAGCCCCAAGCAGGCACGGCATCAGCTGCTCGCCCAGAGTGTGGCAGCGGTGGGCGCGCCAGCCAGGCCGCCGGTGCCCATCGCGACCCAGCCCCCACGTCCCTGTCCCTCGACGTAGTTCCCAGCGAACGAGCCAGGAGGGCCGTGTTGCACGGACCCTGGGCACGGGTGGCATGCCCAGGCAGCCCCCAGACTGAATGGCATGGGCTTCTCACCCAGCGTGCCGCAGCGGTGGGCACGCCAGCAAGGCCGCGGGCGCCCATCGCGAGCCAGCCCCCTCGTCCCTGTCCCTCGACTAAGTGCCCAGCGAGCGAGCCAGGGGGGCCACGTCGCACGGACCATGGGCACCAGTGGCACTCCCCGGCAAACCCCAGCAGGCACGGCATGGGCTGCTCGCCCAGCGTGCTGCAGTGGTGGACGCGCCAGCCAGGCCGAGGGCGCCCATCGCGAGCCAGCCCCCTCGTCCCTGTCCCTCGACTAAGTGCTCAGCGAGCAAGCCAGGGGGGCCGCATCCCATGGACCCTGGGCATGAGTGGCATGCCCAGACAGTCCCAAGCAGGTACGGCATCAGCTGCTCGCCCAGAGTGCGGCAGCGGTGGGCGCGCCAGCCAGGCTGTCGGCGCCCATCGCGACCCAGCCCCCACGTCTCTGTCCCTTGACGTAGTTCCCAGCGAACGAGCCAGGGGGGCCGCATCGCACGGACCCTTGGCACGGGTGGCAAACCCAGGCAGCCCCCAGACTGAATGGCATGGGCTGCTCACCCAGTGTGCCGCAGCGGTGGGCACGCCCGCAAGGCCGCGGGCGCCCATCGCGAGCCTGCCCACTCGTCCCTCCCCCTCGACTGGCTGCTCAGCGTTAGAGCCAGGGGTCCCGTGTTGCACAGACCCTGGGCACTGGATGCATGGCCAGGCAGCCCCCAACAGGCACAGCATGGGCTGCTCGCCCAGCGTGCGGCAGAGGTTGGCGCGCCAGCCTGGCCGCGGGCGCCCATCGCGAGCCAGCCCCCTCGTCCCTGCCCCTCGACTGACTGCCCAGCGTGTGAGCCAGGGATGCCATGTCACACGGACCCTGGGCACGGGTGGCATGCCCAGGGAGCCCCCAGCAGGCACCGCATGGGCGGCTCGCCTAGCGTGCGGCAGCGGTTGGCGTGCCAGTCAGGCCGCGGGTGCCCATCGGGAGCCAGTCCCCTCGTCCCTGCCTCTCGATTGACTTCCCAGCGTGCGTGCCAGTGGAGCCATGTCGCATGGACCCTGGGCACAGTTGGCACACCCAGGCCGCCCCCAGCAGGCACGGCATGGGCTGCTCGACCAGCGAGCGGCAGCGGTGGGCGCGCCAGCCAGCCCGCAGGCTCCCATCGCAAGCCAGCCCCCAAGTCCCTGTTCCTCGACTAAGTGCCCAGCGAGCGGGCCAGGGGGGCTGCATGGCATGGACCCTGGGCACGGGTGGCACGCCCAGGAAGCCCCCAGCAGGGACGGCATGGGCTGCTCGCCCAGCGTGCGGCAGCGGTGGTCGCGCCAGCCAGGCCGCGGGCGCCCATCGCGAGCCAGCCCCCACATCCCTGTCCCTCTACACACTACCCAGCGAGCGTGCCAGGGTGGTTGCGTCTCACAGACCCTGGGCACGAGTGGCACGCCCAGGCAGCCCCCAGCAGGCACGGCATGGGCTGCTCGCCCAGCGTGCGGCAGCTGTGCGCGCGCCAGCCAGGCCGCGGGAGCCCATCGCGAGCCAGCCCCCACGTCCCTGTCCCTTGACTAAGTGCCCAGCGAGTGAGCCAGGGGGGCCGCGTCGCATGGACCCTGGGCACGGGTGGCATGCCCAGGATGCCTCCTGCAGGCACGGCATAGGCTGCTGGCCCAGCGTGCGGCAGCGGTGGGCGGGCCAGCCAGGCCACGGGCGCCCATCGTGAGCCAGCCCCCACGTCCCTGTCCCTCGACGTAGTGCCCTGCAAGCGAGCCAGGGGGGCCACGTCGCAAGGACCCTGGCCACAGATGGCACAGCCTGGAAGCCCCTTGCAGGCACGGCATGGGCTGCTCGCCCAGCGTGCGGCAGCGGTGCGCGCGTTAGCTAGGCCGTGGGCGCCCATCACGAGCCAGCCCACACGTCCCTCTCCCTCGATGTAGTGCCCAGCGTGCGAGCCAGGTGTAACACGTCGCACGGACACTGGGCATGGGTGGCATGCCCTGGCAGCCCACAGCAGGTACGGCAAGGGCTTCTCTCCCAGCGTGCAGCAGCGGTGGGCGCGCCAGCCAGGGAACGGGCGCCCATCGCGAGCCAGCCCCCACGTCCCTGTCCCTCGACGAAGTGCCCAGCGAGCGAGCCAGGGGAGCCGCATCGCACAGACCCTGGGCATGGGTGGCACGCCCAGGCAACCCCAAGCAGGCACAGCATGGGCTGCTCGCCCAGCGTGCGGCAGCTGTCGGCGCGCCAGCCATGCCGCGGGCGCCCATCGCGAGCCAACTTCCACGTCCCTGTCCTTCGACATAGTGCCCGGCGAGTGAGCCAGGGGGGCCGTGTCGCATGGACCCTGGGCCTGGGTGGCATGCTCAGGCAGCCCCCAGCAGGCACGGCATGGGCTGCTCACCCAGCATGAGGCCGTGGTGGGAGCGCCAGCCATGCCGCGGGCGCCCATCGCAAGCCAGCCCCCACGTCCCTGTCCCTCGACTAAGTGCCCAGCGAGCGAGCCAGGGGGGCTGCGTCGCACGAACACTGGGCATGGGTTGCATGCCCAGGCAGCCCCCAGCAGGCACGGCATGGGCTGCTCGACCAGCGTGCGGCAGCGGTGGGCATGCCGGCCAGGCCCTGGCGCCCATCGCGAACCAGCCCCCACGTCCCTGTCCCTCGACGTAGTGCCCAGCGAGCGAGCCAGGGGGGCCGCATCGCACGGACCCTTTCATGGGTGGCAAACCCAGGCTGCCCCCAGCAGGCACAGCATGGGCTGCTCGCCCAGCGTGCGGCAGCTGTGGGCGCGCCAGCCAGGACGCGGGCGCCCATCGCGAGCCTGCCCACTCGTCCCTGCCCCTCGACTGGCTGCCCAGCGTGAGAGCCAGGGGTCCCGTGTTGCACAGACCCTGGGAACCGGATGCATTCCCAGGCAGCCCCCAGCAGGCACAGCATGGGCTGCTCGCCCAGCGTGCGGCAGCTGTTGGCACGCAAGCCTGGCCGCAGGCGCCCATCGCGAGCCAGCCCCCTCGTCCCTGCCCCTCGACTGACTGCCCAGCGTGTGAGCCAGGGATGCCATGTCACACGGACCCTGGGCACGGGTGGCATGCCCAGGGAGCCCCCAGCAGGCAACGCATGGGCGGCTCGCCTAGCGTGCGGCAGCGGTTGGCGTTCCAGTCAGGCCGCGGGTGCCCATCGGGAGCCAGTCCCCTCGTCCCTGCCCCTCGATTGACTTCCCAGCGTGCGTGCCAGGGGAGCCATGTCGCATGGACCCTGGGCACGGTTGGCACACCCAGGCAGCCCCCAGCAGGCACGGCATGGGCTGCTCGACCAGCGAGCGGCAGCGGTGGGCGCGCCAGCCAGCCCGCAGGCTCCCATCGCAAGCCAGCCCCCACGTCCCTGTCCCTCGACGTAGTGCCCAGCGAGCGAGCCAGGGCAGCCGCATCGCATGGACCCTGGCCACGGGTGGCACGCCCAGGCAGCCCCCAGGAGGCTTGGAATGGGCGGCTCGCCCAACGTACGGCAGCGGTGGGCGTGTCATCCAGGCCGCGGGCGCCCATCGCGAGCCAGCCCCCACATTTCTGTCCCTCAACATAGTTCCCAGCGAGCGTGCCAGGGTGGCTGTGTCACACGAACCCTGGGCTCGAGTGGTATGCCCAGACAGCCCCCAGCAGGCACGGCATGGGCTGCTCGCCCAGCGTGCGGCAGCGGTGGGCGCACCAGCCAGGCCGCGGGCGCCCATCGCGAGCCAGCACCCTTGTCCCTCTCCCTCGACTGACTTCCCAGTGTGCGAGCCAGGGGAGCAAATGTCGCACGGACCCTGGGCACGGGTGGCACGACCAGGCAGCCCCCAGCAGGCACGGCATGGGCTGCTCGCCCAGTGTGCGGCAGCGATGGGCGCGCCTGCCAGGCCGCTGGCACCTATCGCGAGCCAGCCCACTCGTCCCTGCCCCTCGCCTGACTGCCCAGCGTGTGAGCCAGGGATGCCATGTCACACGGACCCTGGGCACGGGTGGCATGCCCAGGGAGCCCCCAGCAGGCACCGCATTGGCGGCTCGCCTAGCGTGCGGCAGCGGTTGGCGTGCCAGTCAGGCCGCGGGTGCCCATCGGGAGCCAGTCCCCTCGTCCCTGCCCCTCGATTGACTTCCCAGCGTGCGTGCCAGGGGAGCCATGTCGCATGGACCCTGGGCACGGTTGGCACACCCAGGCAGCCCCCAGCAGGCATGGCATGGGCTGCTCGACCAGCAAGCGGCAGCGGTGGGCGCGCCAGCCAGCCCGCAGGCTCCCATCGCAAGCCAGCCCCCACGTCCCTGTCCCTCGACGTAGTGCCCAGCGAGCGAGCCAGGGCAGCCGCATCGCATGGACCCTGGGCACGGGTGGCACACCCAGGCAGCCCCCAGGAGGCTTGGAATGGGGGGCTCGCCCAACGTACGGCAGCAGTGGGCATGTCATCCAGGCCGCGGGCGCCCATCGCGAGCCAGCCCCCACATTTCTGTCCCCCAACATAGTTCCCAGCGAGCGTGCCAGGGTGGCTGTGTCACACGAACCCTAGGCTCGAGTGGTATGCCTAGACAGCCCCCAGCAGGCACGGCATGGGCTGCTCGCCCAGCGTGCGGCAGCGGTGGGCGCACCAGCCAGGCCGCGGGCGCCCATCGCGAGCCAGCACCCTTGTCCCTCTCCCTCGACTGACTTCCCAGTGTGCGAGCCAGGGGAGAAATGTCGCACGGACCCTGGGCACGGGTGGCACGACCAGGCAGCCCCCAGCAGGCACGGCATGGGCTGCTCGCCCAGTGTGCGGCAGCGATGGGCGCGCCTGCCTGGCCGCTGGCACCTATCGCGAGCCAGCCCACTCGTCCCTGCCCCTCGCCTGACTGCCCAGCGTGTGAGCCAGGGATGCCATGTCACACGGACCCTGGGCACGGGTGGCATGCCCAGGGAGCCCCCAGCAGGCACCGCATTGGCGGCTCGCCCAGCGTGCGGCAGCGGTTTGCGTGCCAGTCAGGCCGCGGGTGCCCATCGGGAGCCAGTCCCCTCGTCCCTGCCCCTCGATTGACTTCCCAGCGTGCGTGCCAGGGGAGCCATGTCGCATGGACCCTGGGCACGGTTGGCACAACCAGGCAGCCCCCAGCAGGCACGGCATGGGCTGCTCGACCAGCGAGCGGCAGCGGTGGGCGCGCCAGCCAGCCCGCATGGTCCCATCGCAAGCCAGCCCCCACGTCCCAGTCCCTCGACGTGGTGCCCAGCGAGCGAGCCAGAGCAGCCGCATCGCATGGACCCTGGGCACGGGTGGCATGCCCAGGCAGCCCCCAGCAGGCTTGGAATGGGCGGCTCGCCCAATGTGCGGCAGCGGTGGGCGTGTCATCCAGGCCACGGGCGCCCATCACGAGCCAGCCCCCACGTCCCTGTCCCTCGACGTAGTGCCCTGCCAGCGAGCCAGGGGGGCCGCGTTGCACGGACCCTGGCCATGGTTACCACGCCCAGGAAGCCCGTAGCAGGCACGGCATGGGCTGCTCGCCCAGCGTGCGGCAGCGGTGCGCGTGCGAGATAGGCCTCGGTTGCCCATCGCGAGCCAGCCCCCACGTCCCACTCCCTCGACGTACTGCCCAGCGTGCGAGCCAGGGGTAACACGTCGCACGGACTCTGGGTATGGGTGGCACGCCCAGGCAGCCCCCAGCAGGCACGGCATGGGCTTCTCTCCCAGCGTGCGGCAGCGGTGGGCGCGCCAGCCAGGGAACAGGCGCCCATCGCGAGCCAGCCCCCACGTCCCTGTCCCTCGATGAAGTGCCCAGCGAGCAAGCCCGGGGAGCCGCATCGCACAGACCCTGGGCACGGCTGGCATGCCCAGGCAGCCCCCAGCAGGTACGGCATGGGCTGCTCGCCCAGCGTGCGGCAGCGGTGCGTGCTTGAGCCAGGCCGCAGGCCCCCATCGCGAGCGAGCCCCCATGTCCCTCTCCCTCGAAGTAGTGCCCAGCGAGCGAGCCAGGGGACCACGTTGCATGGACCCTGGGCATGGGTGGCACACCCAGGTAACCCCCAGCAGGCACGGCATGGGCTGCTCGCCCAGCGTGCGGCAGCTGTCGGCGCGCCAGCCATGCCGCGGGCGCCCATCGCGAGCCAACCCCCACGTCCCTGTCCTTCGACTTAGTGCCCGGCGAGCGAGCCAGGGGGGCCGCGCGCACGTACCCTGGGCCTCGGAGGCATGCCCAGGCAGCCCCCAGCAGGCACGGCATGGGCTGCTCACCCAGTATGAGGCAGTGGTGGCCGCGCCAGCCATGCCGCGGGCGCCTATTGCAAGCCAGCCCCCACGTCCCTGTTCCTCGACTAAGTGCCCAGCGAGTGAGCCAGGGGGGCCGCGTCGCACGGACACTGGGCATGGGTTGCATGCCCAGGCAGCCCCCAGCAGGCACGGAATGGGCTGCTCGCCCAGCGTGCGGCAGCGGTGGGCGCACCAGCCAGGCTGCGGGCGCCCATCGCGAGCCAGCACCCTTGTCCCTGTCCCTTGACAGACTGCCCAGTGTGCGAGCTTGGGGTGCCACATTCCACGGACCCTGAGTGCGGGTGGCACGCCCATGCAGCCCCCAGCAGGCACGGCATGGGCTGCTTGCCCAGCGTGCGGCAGTGGTGGGCGCGCTACCCAGGACGCTGGCACCCATCACGAGCCAGCCCCCTCGTCCCTGCCCCTCGACGTAGTGCCCTGCGAGTGAGCCAGGGGGGCCGCCTCGCATGGACCCTGGCCACGGTTAGCACACCCACGAAGCCCCTAGCAGGCCCGGCATGGGCTGCTCGCCCAGCGTGCGGCAGCGGTGCGCGCGCGAGATAGGCCTCGGGCGCCCATCGCGAGCCAGCCCCCACATCCCACTCCCTTGACGTAGCGCCCAGCGTGTGAGCCAGGGGTGCCATGTCGCACAGACACTGGGCATGGGTGGCACGCCCAGGCAGCCCCCGGCAGGCACGGCATGGGCTGCTCTCCCAGCGTGTGGCAGCAGTGGGCCCGCCAGCCAGAGAACGGGCGCCCATCGCGAGCCAGCCCCCACGTCCCTGTCACTCGACGAAGTGCCCAGCGAGCGAGCCAGGGGAGCCGCATCGCACAGACCCTGGGCACGGGTGGCACGCCCAGGCAGCCCCCAGCAGGCTTGGAATGGGCGGCTCGCCCACCGTACGGCAGCGGTGGGCGTGTCATCCAGGCCGCGGGCGCCCATCGTGAGCCAGCCCCCACGTTTCTGTCCCTCAACATAGTTCCCAGCGAGCGTGCCAGGGTGGCTGTGTCGCACGAACCCTGGGCTCGAGTGGTATGCCCAGACAGCCCCCAGCAGGCACGGCATGGGCTGCTCGCCCAGCATGCAGCAGCGGTGCGTGCTCGAGCCAGGCCGCAGGCCCCCATCGTGAGCGAGCCCCCATGTCCCGCTCCCTCAACATAGTTCCCAGCGAGCGAGCCAGGGGGCCATGTCGCACGGGCACTGGGCACGGGTGGCACGCCCAGGCGACCCCCAGCAGGCATGGCATGGGCTCCTCGCCCAGCGTGCGGCAGCTGTTGGCGCGCCAGCCATGCCGCGGGCGCCCATCGCGAGCCAGCCCCCACGTCCCTGTCCTTAGACGTAGTGCCCGGCGAGCGAGCCAGGGGGGCCGTGTCACACGGACCCTAGGCCTGGGTGGCATGCCCAGGCAGCCCCCAGCAGGCACGGCATGGACTGCTCGCCCAGCGTGCGACAGCTGTCGGCGCGCCAGCCCAGCTGCTGGCGCCCATCGCGAGCCAGCCCCCACGTCCTCTCCATCGACGTAGTGCCCGGCGAGCGAGCCAGGGGGGCCGCGTCGCACGGACCCTAGGCCTGGGTGGCATGCCCAGGCAGCCCCCAGCAGGCACGGCATGGGCTGCTCGCTCAGCGTGCGGCAGCGGTGGGCGCGCCAACCAGGCCGCGGGCGCCCATCGCCAGCCAGCCCCCACGTCCCTGTCCCTCGACGTAGTGCCCTGGAAGCGAGCCAGGGGGGCCGTGTCGCACGGACCCTGGGCACGGCATAGGCTGCTCGCCCAACGTGCAGCAGCGAAGGGCGCACCAGCCAGGCCACGGGAGCCCATCGCGAGCCAGCCCCCACTTCCCTGTCCCTCAACGTAGTGACCAGCGAGCAAGCCAGGGGGGCCGCATCGCATGGACTTTGTGCACGGGTGGCACGCCCAGGCAGCCCCCAGCAGGCACGGCATAGGCTGCTCGCCAAGCGTGCGGCAGCGGTGGGCGCGGCAGCCAGGTCATGGGCGCCCATCACGAGCCAGCCCCCACGACCCTGTCCCTCGATGTAGGGCCCAGTGAATGAGCCAGGGAGGCCACGTCGCATGGACTCTGGGAATGGGTGGCACGCTCAGGCAGCCCCCCGCAGGCACGGCATGGGTTGCTCGACATGCGTGCGGCAGTTGTGGGCGCGCCAGCCAGGCCGCGGGCGCCCATCGCGAGCCAGCCCCCATGTCCCTGTCCCTCGACGTAGTTCCCAGCGAGCGAGCCAGGGGGGCCGCGTCGCACGGATCCTGGACACGAGTGGCACACCCAGGCAGCCCCCAGCAGGCACGGCATGGGCTACTCGCCAGCGTGCAGCATCGGTGGGCGCACCAGCCAGGCCACGGGCGCCCATCTCGTGCCAGCCCCATCGTCCCTGTCCCTCGAATGACTTCCCAGCGTGCGAGCCAGGGGGGCCATGCCGCACGGACCCTGGGCATGGGTGGCACGCCCAGGCAGCCCCCAGCAGGCACGGCATGGGCTGCTCGCCCAGTGTGCGGCAGCGGTGGGCGCGCCAGCCAGGCCGTCGGCGCCCATCGCGAGCCAGCCCCCACGTCTCTCCCCCTCGACGTAGTGCCCAGCGAGCGAGCCAGGGGGACCGCGTCGCACTGACCCTGGGCACGGGTGGCATGCCCAGGAAGCCCCTAGTAGGCATGGCATGGGCTGCTCGCCAAGCGTGAGGCAGCGGTGGGCGCACCAGCTAGGCCACGGGCGCCCATCTCGTGCCAGCCCCATCGTCCCTGTCCCTCGAATGACTTCCCAGCGTGCGAGCCAGGGGGGCCATGCCGCACGGACCGTAGCCACGGGTGGCTCGCCCAGCGTGCGGCAGCGGTGCGGGCGCGAGATAGGCCTCGGGCGCCCATCGCGAGCCAGCCCCCACGTCCCACTCCCTCGACGTAGTGCCCAGCGTGCGAGCCAGGGGTGCCACGTCGCACGGACCCTGGGCACGGGTGGCATGCCAAGGCAGCCCCCAGCAGGCACGGCAAGGGCTGCTCGCCCAGAGTGCGGCAGCAGTGGGCGCGCCAGCCAGGCCACGGGCGCCCATCGCGAGCCAGCCCCCACGACCCTGTCCCTCGACGTAGTGCCCAGCGAGCGAGCCAGGGGGGCTGCATCTCACGGACCCTAGGCACAGGTGGCATGCCCAGGCAGCCCCCAGCAGGCTCGGAATGGGTGGCTCACCCAACGTGCGGCAGTGGTGGGCGTGTCATCCAGGCCGCGGGCGCCCATCGCGAGCCAGCCCCCACGTCCCTGTTCCTCGGCTAAGTGCCCAGCGAGCGCGCCAGGGGGGC
>JAJFZO010000665.1:0-7500 GCA_021397835.1 Moringa oleifera
GGGCACTATGTCATGGGATAGGGACGTGGGGGCTGGCTCGCGATCGGCGCCCGCGGCCTGGCTGGCTCGCCCACCGCTGCCACACGCTGGGCGTGCAGCCCATTCCATGCCTGCTGGGGGCTGTCTGTGCCTCCACCCGTGCCTGGGGTCAGTGCGACGTGGTACCCCTTGCACGCACGATGGGCAGTCAGTCGAGGGGAAGGGACGAGGGGGCTGGCTCGCGATGGGCACCCGCGGCCTGGCTGGCTCGCCTACCGCTGCCGCACGCTGGGCGTGCAGCCCATTCCATGCCTGCTTGGGGCTGCCTTGGCGTGCCAGCCATGCCCAGGGTCCTTGCGACGCAGAACCCCTGGCTCCCACGCTGGCCAGTCAGTCGAGGGGCAGGGAGGAGGGGGCTGGCTCGCGATGGGCGCCGGTGGCCTGGCTGGCGATCCAATCGCTGCTGCACGCTGGGAGAGCAGCCCATGCCGTGCCTGCTGGGGGCAGTCTGGGCATGCCACCCGTGCCCAGGGTCCATGCGACATGGCTCCCCTGGCTCACTCACTGGGCACTTAGTCGAGGGACAGGGACGAGGGGGCTGGCTCGCGATGGGCGCCTGTGGCCTCGCAGGTGGGCCCATGACTGCCGCACGCTGGGCACTTGCCCCATGCCGTGCCTTCTGGGGGCTGCCTGGGCATGCCTCCCGTGCCCAGGGTCCATTCGACATGGCTCCCCTGGCTCGCTTGCTGGGCACTTAGTCGGGGGACTTGGACGAGAGGGCTGTCTCGCGATGGGCGCCTGTGGCCTGGCTGCCGTGCCCATCCGCTGCCGCACGCTGGGCACTTGGCCCATGCCGTGCCTGCTGGGGGCTTCCTGGGCGTGCCTCCCATGTCCAGGGTCCATCCGACGTGGCTCCCCTGCCTCGCTTCCTGGGCCATCAGTCGAGGGGCAGAGACGAGGGGGCTGGCTGCGGGCTGCCTGGGCGTGCCACCGTGCCCAGGGTCCGTGCGACGCGGCACCTCTGCCTCGCACACTGCACAGACAGTCGAGGGGCAGGGGCGAGGGAACTGGCTTGCGATGGGCGCCCGCGGCCTGGCTGGCGCGCCCACCGCTGCGGCACGCTGGTCGAACAGCCCATGCCGTGCCTGCTTGGGGCTGCCTGGGTGTGCCACCCATGCCCAGGGTCCATGCGACATGGAACCCGCCGGGCAGTCAGTCGAGGGGGCTGGCTCGCACTTTGGGCAGTCAGTCGTGGGGCGCCCGCGGCCTCTCTGGCGCGCCCACCACTGCTGCACGCAGGGTGAGCAGCCCATGCCGTGCCTGCTGGGGGCTGTCTGGGCGTGCAACCCGTGCCCAGTGTCTGTGCGACGCGGCACCCCTGGCTCGCACGTTGGGCAGTCAGTCGTGGGGCAGAGACGATGGGTTGGCTCGCAATCGGCGCCCGGGCCTGGCTGGCGCACCCACCGCAGCCGCACGCTGGGCGAGCAGCCCATGCCGTGCCTACTGGGGGCAGCCTGGGCGTGCAACCCATGCTCAGTGTCCGTGCGACGCGGCACCCCTGGCTCGCAAGTTGGGTAGTCAGACGAGGGGCAGGGGCGAGGGGTTGGTTCGCGATCGGCGCCCGCGGCCTGGCTGGTGCGGCCACCGCAGCCGCAAGCTGGGCGAGCAGCCTATGCCGTCCCTGCTGGGGGCTGTCTGGGCGTGCAACCCATGCCCAGTGTCTGTGCGATGCGGCACCCCTGGCTCGCACGTTGGGCAGTCAGTCGTGGGGCAGGGACGATGGGTTGGCTCGAGATCGGCGCCCGGGGCCTGGCTGGCGCGCCCACCGCAGCCGCACGCTGGGCGAGCAGCCCATGCCGTGCCTGCTGGGGGCAGCTTGGGCGTGCAACCCATGCTCAGTGTCCGTGCGACGCGGCACCCCTGGCTCGCAAGTTGGGTAGTCAGTCGAGGGGCAGGGACGAGGGGTTGGCTCGCGATCGGCGCCCGCGGCCTGCCTGGTGCGGCCACCGCAGCCACACGCTGGGCGAGCAGCCCATGCCGTGCCTGCTGGGGGCTGTCTGGGCGTGCAAGCCGTGCCCAGTGTCCGTGCAACACGGCACCCCTGGCTCGCACGTTGGGCAGTCAGTCGTGGGGCAGGGACGATGGGTTTGCTCGCGAACGGCGCCCGCGGCCTGGCTGGCGCGCCGACCGCAGCCGCACGCTGGGCTAGCAGCCCATGCCGTGCCTGCTTGGGGTAGCCTGGGCGTGCAACGCATGCTCAGTGTCCATGCAACGTGGCAACCCTGGCTCGCAAGTTGGGTAGTCAGTCGAGGGGCAGGGATGAGGGGTTGGCTCGCGATCGGCACCCGCGGCCTGGCTGGTGCGGCCACTGCAGCCCCACGCTGGGCGAGCAGCCCATGCCGTGCCTGCTGGGGGCTGCCTGGGCGTGCCACCCGTGCCCAGGGTCCGTGCGACGCGGCCCCCCTGGCTTGCTCGCTGGGCACTTAGTCGAGGGACAGGGACGTGGGGGCTAGCTCGCGATGGGCGACCGCGGCCTGGCTGGCGCGCCCACCGCTGCCGCACGCTGGGCGAGCAGCCCATGTCATGCCTTCTGGGGGCTGCCAGGGCATGCCACCCGTGCCCAGAGTCCATGCGATGCGGGCCCCCTGGCTCAATCGCTGGGCACTTAGTCGAGGGAAAGGGACATGGGGGCTGGCTCACAATGGGTGCCCACTGCCTGGCTGGAACGCACACTGCTGCCGCACGCTGGGCGAGCAGCCCATGCCGTGCCTGCTGGAGGCTGCCTGGGCGTGCCACCATGCCCAGGGTCCGTGCGATGCAGCCCCCCTGGCTTGCTCACTGAGCACATAGTTAAGGGACAGGGACGTGGGGGCTGGCTCGCGAAGGGCGCCCGCGGCCTTGCTGACGCACCCACAGCTGCCGCACACTGGGCGAGCAGCCCATGCCGTGCCTGCTGGGGGCTGCCCGGGCATGCCACCCGTGCCCAGGGTCCATGCGATGCGGCACCACTGGCTCGCATGCTGGGCAGTCAGTCGAGGGGCAGGGACGACGGGTTGGCTCGCGATGGGCTCCCGCTGCCTTGCTGGCGCGACCACCGCTGGGGCACGCTGTGCGAGCAGCCCATGCAGTGCCGGCTGGGGGCTGCTTGGGCGTGCCACCCGTGCCCAGGGTCCATGCGATGCAGCACCCCTGGCTCGCACGCTGGGCAGTCAGTCGAGGGGCAGGGACGAGGGGTTGGCTCGCGATCGGCGCCCACGGCCTTGCTGGCGCGGCCACCGCAGCCGCACGCTGGGCGAGCAGCCCATGCCGTGTCTGCTGGGGGCAGCCTGGGCGTGCAACCCATCCTCAGTGTCCATGTGACGCGGCACTCCTGGCTCGCACATTGGGCAGTCAGTCGAGGGGCAGGGACGAGGGGTTGGCTCGCGATCGGCGCCCGCGGCCTGGCTGGCACGGCCACTGCAGCCGGACGCTGGGCGAGCAGCCCATGCCGTGCCTGCTGGGGGCAGCCTGGGCGTGCAACCCATGCTCAGTGTCCGTGCAACGTGGCACCCCTGGCTCGCAAGTTGGGTAGTCAGTCGAGGGGCAGGGGCGAGGGGTTGGCTCGCGATCGGCGCCCGCGGCCTGGCTGGTGCGGCCACCGCAGCTGCACGCTGGGCGAGCAGCCCATGCCGTCCCTGCTGGGGGCTGTCTGGGCGTGCAACCCGTGCCCAGTGTCTGTGCGATGCGGCACCCCTGGCTCGCACGTTGGGCAGTCAGTCGTGGGGCAGGGACGATGGGTTGGCTCGAGATCGGCGCCCGCGGCCTGGCTGGCGCGCCCACCGCAGCCGCACGCTGGGCGAGCAGCCCATGCCTTGCCTGCTGAGGGCAGCCTGGGCATGCAACCCATGCTCAGTGTCCGTGCGACGCGGCACCCCTGGCTCGCAAGTTGGGTAGTCAGTCGAGGGGCAGGGACGAGGGGTTGGCTCGCGATCGGCGCCCGCGGCCAGGCTGGTGCTGCCACCGCAGCCACACGCTGGGCGAGCAGCCCATTCCGTGCCTGCTGGGGGCTGTCTGGGCGTGCAGCCCATGCCCAGTGTCCGTGCGACACGGCACCCCTGGCTCGCACGTTGGGCAGTCAGTCGTGGGGCAGGGACGATGGGTTGGCTCGCGAACGGCGCCTGCGGCCTGGCTGGCGCCCCCACCGCAGCCGCACGCTGGGCTAGTAGCCAATGCCGTGCCTGCTGGGGGCAGCCTTGGCGTGCAACCCATGCTCAGTGTCCGTGCAACGTGGCACCTCTGGCTCGCAAGTTGGGTAGTCAGTCGAGGGGCAGGGACGAGGGGTTGGCTCGCGATCGGCACCCGCGGCCTGGCTGGTGCGGCCACTGCAGCCGCACGCTGGGCGAGCAGCCCATGCCGTGCCTGCTGGGGGCTGCCTGGGCGTGCCACCCGTGCCCAGGGTCCGTGCGACGCGGCCCCCCTGGCTTGCTCGCTGGGCACTTAGTCGAGGGACAGGGACGTGGGGGCTACCTCGCGATGGGCGACCGCGGCCTGGCTGGTGCGCCCACCGCTTTTGCACGCTGGGCCAGCAGCCCATGTCATGCCTTCTGGGGGCTGCCAGGGCATGCCACCCGTGCCCAGAGTCCATGCAATGCGGGCCCCCTGGCTCAATCGCTGGGCACTTAGTCAAGGGAAAGGGACATGGGGGCTGGCTCACAATGGGTGCCCACTGCCTGGCTGGAAAGCCCACCGCTGCCGCACACTGGGCGAGCAGCCCATGCCGTGCCTGCTGGAGGCTGCCTGGGAGTGCCACCATGCCCAGGGTCCGTGCGATGCAGGCCCCCTGGCTTGCTCACTGAGCACATAGTCAAGGGACAGGGACGTGGGGGCTGGCTCGCGATGGGCGCCCGCGGCCTTGCTGGCGCACCCACAGCTGCCGCACACTGGGCGAGCAGCCCATGCCGTGCCTGCTGGGGGCTGCCCGGGCATGCCACCCGTGCCCAGGGTCCATGCGATGCGGCACCGCTGGCTCGCATGCTGGGCAGTCAGTCGAGGGGCAGGGACGAGGGGGTTGGCTCGCGATGGGCTCCCACGGCCTTGCTGGCGCGACCACCGCTGGGGCACGCTGTGCGAGCAGCCATGCAGTGCCGGCTGGGGGCTGCTTGGGCGTGCCACCCGTGCCCAGGGTCCATGCGATGCAGCACCACTGGCTCGCACGCTGGGCAGTCAGTCGAGGGGCAGGGACGAGGGGTTGGCTCGCGATCGGCGCCCACGGCCTTGCTGGCGCGGCCACCGCAGCCGCACGCTGGGTGAGCAGCCCATGCCGTGTCTGCTGGGGGCAGCCTGGGCGTGCAACCCATCCTCAGTGTCCATGTGACGCGGCACCCCTGGCTCGCACATTGGGCAGTCAGTCGAGGGGCAGGGACGAGGGGTTGGCTCGCGATCGGCGCCCGCGGCCTGGATGGCGCGGCCACCGCAGCTGGACGCTGGGCGAGCAGCCCATGCCGTGCCTGCTGGGGGCAGCCTGGGCGTGCCACCCGTGCCCAGGGTCCGTGTGACGTGGCCCCCCTGGCTCGCTCGCTGGGCACTTAGTCGAGGGACAGGGACGTGGGGGCTAGCTCGCGATGGGCGACCACGGCCTGGCTGGCACGCCCACCGCTTCCGCACACTGGGCGAGCAGCCCATGCCATGCCTGCTGGGGGCTGCCAGGGCGTTCCACCAGTGGCCAGAGTCCATGCGATGCAGCCCCTCTGGCTCAATCGCTGGGCACTTAGTCGAGGGAAAGGGATGTGGGGGCTGGCTCGTAATGGGCGCCCGCTGCCTGGCTGGAACGCCCACCGCTGCCGCACACAGGGCGAGCAGCCCATGCCGTGCCTGCTGGAGGCTGCCTGGGTGTGCCACCCATGCCCAGGGTCCATGCGACACAGCCCCCATGGCTTGCTCGCTGAGCACATAGTCAAGGGACAGGGACGTGGGGGCTGGCTCGCGATGGGCGCCCGCGGACTGGCTGGCTCACCCACAGCTGCCGCACACTGGGCGAGCAGCCCATGCCGTGCCTGCTGGGGGCTGCCCGGGTGTGCCACCTGTGTCCAGGGTCCATGCAACGCGGCACGCCTGGCTCGCACGTTGGGCAGTCAGTCGAGGGGCAGGGACGAGGGGGTTGGCTTGCGATGGGTGCCCGTAGCCTTGCTGGCGCGCCGACCGCTGCGGTACACTGTGCGAGCAGCCCATGCAGTGCCTGCTGGGGGCTGCTTGGGCATGCCACCTGTGCCCAGTGTCCATGCGACACGGCACCCCTGGCTTGCACGCTGTGCTGTCAGTCGAGGGGCAGGGATGAGGGGGTTGGCTCGCGATGGGCACCCGCGGCCTTGCTGGCGCGCCCACAGCTGCGGCACGCTGTGCGAGCAGCCCATGCAGTGCCTGCTGGTGGCTGCTTGGGCATGCAACCCATGCCCAGGATCCGTGCGACGTGGCACCCCTGGCTCGCACGCCGGGCAGTCAGTTGAGGGGCAGGGACGAGGGGGTTGGCTCGCGATGGGCGCCCGCAGCCTTGCTGGCGCGCCGACCGCTGCGGTACGCTGTGCGAGCAGCCCATGCAGTGCCTGCTGGGGGCTGCTTTGGCGTGCCACCCATGTCCAGTGTCCATGCGATGCGGCACCCCTGGCTCGCACGCTGGGCAGTCAGTCGAGGGGCATGGACGAGGGGGCTGGCTCGCGATGGGCGCCCGCGGCCTGGGTGGCGCGCCCACCGCTGCGGCACGTTGGGCGAACAGCCCATGCTGTGCCTGCTGGGGGCTGCCTTGGTGTGCCACCCATGCCCAGGATCCATGCGACGCGGAACCCCTGGCTCGCACGCCGGGCAGTCAGTTGAGGGGCAGGGACGAGAGGGCTGGCTCACGAGGGGCGCCCGCGGCCTTGCTGGCGCGCCCACCGCTGCTGCACGCTGGGCGAGTAGCCCATGCCGTGCCTGCTGGGGGCTGTCTGGGCATGCAACCCATGCCCACTGTCCGTGCGATGCGGCACCCCTGGCTCGCACGTTGGGCAGTCAGTCGTGGGGCAGGGACGAGGGGTTGGCTCGCGATCGGCTCCCGCGGCCTGGCTGGCGCACCCACCGCAACCGCTGCGGGGCGAGCAGCCCAAGCCGTGCCTGCTGGGGGCAGCCAGGTCGTGCAACCCATGCCCAGTGTCCGTGCGATGCGGCACCCCTGGCTCGCACGTTGGGTAGTCAGTCGAGGGGCAGGGACGAGGGTTTGGCTCGCGATCTGCCCCCGCGGCCTGGCTGGCGCGCCCACCGCAGCCGCACGCTGGGCGAGCAGCCCATGCCGTGCCTGCTGGGGGCTGCCTGGGCGGGCCACCCGTGCCCAGGGTCCGTGCTATGCGGCCCCCCTTGCTCGCTCACTGGGCACTTAGTCGAGGGACAGGGACGTGGAGGCCAGCTGGCGATGGGCGACCGCGGCCTGGCTGGCACGCCCACCGCTGCCGCACGACGGGTGAGCAGCCCATGCCGTGCCTGCTGGGGGCTGCCTGGGCGGGCCACCCGTGCCCA
>JAJFZO010000714.1:0-33736 GCA_021397835.1 Moringa oleifera
TTTTGACGGACGAGAAGTTTAGATATGTATCGTATTTTCTAACTGGAGTTGAAATATAGTGATTCAGCTACTTTACGATCATTATGAAAATGTTGCAGCTTTTCATTGCTGGGATTGTAATATTGAGACGAGGCACCAGAAGGTTCATTCTTTTTGTTGTCACTGAATTTTGATTTGGTTATTACGTATAATATTTTTCTTGTTTTGCTATTTTTTTTTTCATTGAATTCAAGTTATATCCTACCTTCCCAACCATAAGAGGAGAAGAATAGCGTTTGTCTTTTCAGAGAATGTTTTTATTAGATCTTTACTTTTTAAGTGTGTGGTACAGATTGTTAAGGAGGTTCAAATGACATTTGCTCCTTTGAAAACTATCAAGGAACTTCAGCAAGCAACTAAAAGGTTACCTAAATGGTTAATTACTTTTGAGCTGTAGCTGTTGAGTATCTTGAAAGCATGGGAACTAATAAATGTCATTTTTTAATACCCAATCTTGTATCGCAGGTATACTTTGCTGGCTGTTCCCGCAAGTATACTTCATAATTTTTATTTGCATGTATTCATTCATGTCAATATCTTCATAGATGATATTTCTGACTTGGGATGCGAAAAATCAGGTTTATAAGTTTTGACCTCGTTTTTGTTGTGGTTTTCGCATAAGGCGTTTTGTATTTGAAATGGCTTGCCAGCTACCGTATTATTAAGATGTTTAGGGTTAATGAATATAAGCAAGTATTGGATACAGTTGAAGCACCCAATTACGGAGTGGATTGTTGATGTAAAACTTTATGCTGCACATGTTGCATTCGGGGCCGATGTTCCTCTCTCGCAAATTACTGGTAAGATAGTATATTTCATTAAATTGTTCTCCGTAGTTATTTAACGCAGTATGTCAAATCTAAGCCTACATTTAATAAGAAATAAGTCTATTTTCTGGCATGACAATCCTCAGCTACCACTAACCCTTTTTAATTTTGAAAAAGTAGAGACTACGAGGCCAAAAAGTTATTCTCTAGCTATCCACTAGACAGGAGTAGAACAGATGATGATTTGAAACCCACTGATGGGAAACTACAGGTAAATTGTCACCTTTCTTGAGCAATCATAGTTGATGTATTTTGTTGCCCCTTTTTATGAATTAGAGTTGGGCTGCATAATTCTTTGACTTTCAGGAGAGCTGAACTAAATATGTGGCGTTACTTCTGTGTAAAGATAAGTTATTTTGTTATTTTGTTTTTTTTTTTCAAAACTATACGTTTGATAGCATTGTTAATTTTCTACCTAAATGATTGAATTTCTTACTTGCAGTCCAGGGGAGGCAATCATGAAATCTGGGATTCTCAATTTGGTAAGTAGAAGCTACTAATCTCATTTGAGTACATTAATATTTTTTAGGTAATAACATACTATTTATTTAAATGAAATAGTGAACACGATAATAGTAAAAGTAGCACTATAACAATACCGATAGCAGTATAGCATTGTAGCAGTTGTAGTGTAATAGTAATTCCGAGAAAAGAGCAGTAGTAGTATAGCAGTAGCTGTTTAGATGCATTAGTAGTGGGAGTAGCAGTTTTGATGAGTAGCAGTAATACTGGCAATTAAAATCGAGCAGCCGTTTCAATAGAGCAGTAGGAGCTCGAATTGATTAGCAATTTCGGTGTAGGCGTAAAAGCTTAAATGGAGTAGTTGTAACACCATAAATTTAAAAGAAAAGTAATAAAAGTATAACAGTAGCAATGCGGAGAGAGCAGTAGCTGTGATGGATTAGCAGTAGCAGTTTAACTTGATTAGCAACGGCAATAGCAGTTTGGATGAGTAGCAGTAGTAGTAGAAGCTGTCATGAGTAGCAATTCAAGTTTAGATAGAAAAGCACAAGCAGTAGCAGTTTTGATTAGTAATAAAAGGAGTTTAAATGGGTAGCTTTAGCTGTACAACAATAGTAGTTCGGATTGAGAAGTAATTGCAGTATAGCTGTAGTAGCATAAACGAAGTGGCACTAGCAGCAGCAGTTTAGAGGAGTAGCACTAGCATATAGCAGCAGTAGCTTAGATAGAGTAGCAATGGCAGTGCAGTAGTATAGCAGTAGAAGTTTGGTTATAGTAGGACTAGCAGTAGAGGTTTTGACGGAGGAGAAGTTTAGATATGTACATATTTTCTAACTGGATTTGAAATTTAGTGATTCAGCTACTATGCGATCATTATGAAAATGTTGCAGCTTTTCATTGCAGGGATTGTAATATTGAGACGAGGCACCAGAAGGTTCATTCTTTTTGTTGTCACTGAATTTTGATTTGGTTATTACGTATAATATTTTTCTTGTTTTGCTATTTTTTTTTCATTGAATTCAAGTTATATTCTACCTTCCCAACCATAAGAGGAGAAGAATAGCGTTTGTCTTTTCAGAGAATGTTTTTATTAGATCTTTACTTTTTAAGTGTGTGGTACAGATTGTTAAGGAGGTTCAAATTACATTTGCTCCGTTGAAAACTATCAAGGAACTTCAGCAAGCAACTAAAAGGTTCCCTAAATGGTTAATTACTTTTGAGCTGTAACTGTTGAGTATCTTGAAAGCATGGGAACTAATAAATGTCATTTTTTAATACCCAATCTTGTATCGAAGGTATACTTTGCTGGCTGTTCCCGCAAGTATACTTCATAATTTTTATTTGCATGTATTCATTCATGTCAATATCTTCATAGATGATATTTCTGACTTGGGATGCGAAAAATCAGGTTCATAAGTTTTGACTTCCTTTTTTGTTGTGGTTTTGGAATAAGGCGTTTTGTATTTGAAATGGCTTGCCAGCTACCTTATTAAGATGTTTAGTGTTAATGAATGTAAGCAAGTATTGCATACAGGTGAAGCACCCAATTACAGAGTGGATTGTTGATGTAAAACTTTATGCTGCACATGTTGCATTCGGGGCCGATGTTCATCTCTCGCAAATTACTGGTACGATTGTATATTTCATTAAATTGTTGTTCGTAGTTATTTAACGCAGTATGTCAATTCAATGCCCATATTTAATAAGAAATAAGGCTATTTTCTGGTATGAAAATCCTCAGCTACTACTAACCCCTTTTAATTTGGAAAAAGCAGATAGTACGAGGCCAAAAGGTTATTTTTTAGCTATTCACTAGGCAGGAGGAGACCGAATGATGATTTGAAACCCACTGATGGGAAACTACAAGTAAATTGTCACCTTTCTTGAGTAATGATAGTTGATGTATTTTATTGCCCATTTTTATCAACTAGAGTTGGGTTGCATAATTCTTTGACTTTCAGGAGAGCTGAACCAAATATGTGGGCTTACTTCTGTGTAAAGATAAGTTATTTTGTTATTTGGTTTTTTTCAAAACTATATGTTTGATAGCATGGTTCATTTTTTAACTAAATGATTGAATTTCTTACTTGTAGTTGAGGGGAGGAAATCATGAAATCTGGGATTCTCAATTTGGTAAGTAAAAGCTACTAATCCCATTTGAGTACATTAATATTTTTTAAGTAATAACATACTGTTTATTTAAAAAGAATAGTGAACACGATAATAGTAAAAATAGCACTATAACAATACCAATAGCAGTATAGCATTGTAGCAATTGCAGTGTAATAGTAATTCAGATAGAGGAGCAGTAGTAGTATAGCAATCGCAGTTTAGATGCATTAGTAGTGGGAGTAGCAGTTTTGATGAGTAGTAGTAAGATTGGCAATTTAAATCGAGCAGCCGTTGCAGTAGAGTAGTAGGAGCTCGAATTGATTAGCAATTTCGGTGTAGGTGTAAAAGCTTAAATGGAGTAGTTATAACACCAGAAGTTTAAAAGAAAAGTAATAAAAGTACAATAGTAGCAATTCGGAGAGAGTAGTAGCTGTGATGGATTAGCAGTAGTAGTTTAACTTGATTAGCAACAATAATAGCAGTTTGGATGAGTAGCAGTAGTAGTAGAAGCTTTCATGAGTAGCAATTCAAGTTGAGATAGAAAGGCACAAGCAGTAGCAGTTTTGAATGGTAATAAAAGGAGTTTAAATGGGTAGCTGTAGCTGTACAACAATAGTAGTTCGGATTGAAAAGTAATTGCAGTATAGCTGTAGTAGCTTAAACGAAGTGGCACTAGCAGCAGCAGTTTAGAGGAGTAGCACTAGCATATAGCACCCGTAGCTTAGATAGAGTAGCAATGGCAGTGCAGTAGTATAGTGGTAGAAGTTTGGTTATAGTAGGACTAGCAGCAGAGGTTTTGACGGAGGAGAAGTTTAGATATGTATCGTATTTTCTAACTGGAGTTGAAATATACTGATTCAGCTACTTTGCGATCATTATGAAAATGTTGCAGCTTTTCATTGCTGGGATTGCAATATTGAGACGAGGCACCAGAAGGTTCATTCTTTTTGTTGTCACTGAATTTTGATTTGGTTATTACGTATAATATTTTTCTTGTTTTGCTATTTTTTTTTCATTGAATTCAAGTTATATCCTACCTTCCCAACCATAAGAGGAGACGAATAGCGTTTGTCTTTTCAGAGAATGTTTTTATTAGATCTTTACTTTTTAAGTGTGTGGTACAGATTGTTAAGGAGGTTCAAATTACATTTGCTCCTTTGAAAACTATCAAGGAACTTCAGCAAGCAACTAAAAGGTTCCCTAAATGGTTAATTACTTTTGAGCTGTAACTGTTGAGTATCTTGAAAGCATGGGAACTAATAAATGTCATTTTTTAATACCCAATCTTGTATCGCAGGTATACTTTGCTGGCTGTTCCCGCAAGTATACTTCATAATTTTTATTTGCATGTATTCATTCATGTCAATATCTTCATAGATGATATTTCTGACTTGGGATGCGAAAAATCAGGTTTATAAGTTTTGACCTCGTTTTTGTTGTGGTTTTGGCATAAGGCGTTTTGTATTTGAAATGGCTTGCCAGCTACCTTATTAAGATGTTTAGGGTTAATGAATATAAGCAAGTATTGGATACAGTTGAAGCACCCAATTACGGAGTGGATTGTTGATGTAAAACTTTATGCTGCACATGTTGCATTCGGGGCCGATGTTCCTCTCTCGCAAATTACTGGTACGATAGTATATTTCATTAAATTGTTCTCCGTAGTTATTTAACGCAGTATGTCAAATCTAAGCCTACATTTAATAAGAAATAAGTCTATTTTCTGGCATGACAATCCTCAGCTACCACTAACCCTTTTTAATTTGGAAAAAGTAGAGACTACGAGGCCAAAAAGTTATTCTCTAGCTATCCACTAGACAGGAGTAGAACAGATGATGATTTGAAACCCACTGATGGGAAACTACAGGTAAATTGTCACCTTTCTTGAGCAATCATAGTTGATGTATTTTGTTGCCCATTTTTATGAATTAGAGTTGGGCTGCATAATTCTTTGACTTTCAGGAGAGCTGAACTAAATATGTGGCGTTACTTCTGTGTAAAGATAAGTTATTTTGTTATTTTGTTTTTTTTTTTCAAAACTATACGTTTGATAGCATTGTTAATTTTCTAACTAAATGATTGAATTTCTTACTTGCAGTCCAGGGGAGGCAATCATGAAATCTGGGATTCTCAATTTGGTAAGTAGAAGCTACTAATCTCATTTGAGTACATTAATATTTTTTAGGTAATAACATACTGTTTATTTAAAAAGAATAATGAACACGATAATAGTAAAAGTAGCACTATAACAATACCAATAGCAGTATAGCATTGTAGCAGTTGCAGTGTAATAGTAATTCAGAGAGAGGAGCAGTAGTAGCATAACAGTAGCAGTTTAGATGGATTAGTAGTGGGAGTAGCAGTTTTGATGAGTAGCAGTAGGACTGAAAATTTAAATCGAGTAGCCGTTCCAATAGAGCTGTAGGAGCTCGAATTGATTAGCAATTTCGGTATAGGTGTAAAAGCTTAAATGGAGTAGTCGTAACACCAGAAGTTTAAAAGAAAAGTAATAAAAGTATAACAGTAGCAATTCGGGGAGAGTAGTAGCTGTGATGGATTAGTAGTAGCAATTTAACTTGATTTACAACGGTAATAGCAGTTTGGATAAGTAGTAGTAGTAGTAGAAGCTTTCATGAGTAGCAATTCAAGTTTGGATAGAAAAGCACAAGCAGTAGCAGTTTTGATGAGTAATAAAAGGAGTTTAAACGGGTAGCTGTAGCTGTATAACAATAGCAGTTCGGATTGCGAAGTAATTGCAGTATAGTTGTTGTAGCTTAAGCGAAGTGGCACTAGCAGTAGCCGTTTAGAGGAGTAGCACTAGCATATAGCAGTGGTAGCTTGGATAGAGTAGCAATGGCAGTGCAGTAATATAGCGGTAGAAGTTTGGTTTGAATAGGAGTAGCAACAGAGGTTTTGACGGAGGAGAAGTTTAGATATGTGTCATATTTTCTAACTAGAGTTGAAAAATAGTGATTGAGTTGCTTTGTGGTCATTATGAAAATGTTGCAGCTTTTGATTGCAGGGATTGCAATATTGAGAGGAGGCACTAGAAGGTTCATTCTTTTTGTTGTCACTGAATTTTGATTTAGTTATTACGTATAATATTTTTCTTGTTTTGCAATTTTTCTTTTGAATTCAAGTTATATCCCACCTCCCCAACCAAAAAAGGGGAAGAATAGCATTTCTCCTTTCAGGGAATGTTTTTATTAGATCTTTACTTTTTAATCTGTGTGGTACAGATTATTAAGGAGGGTCAAATTACATTGGCCCCTTTGAAAACTATCAAGGAACTTCAGCGAGCAACTAAAAGGTTCGCTAAATGGTTAATTACTTTTGAGCTGCAACTGTTGAGCATCTTGAAAGCATGGACACTAATAAATGCCATTTTTTAATATCCAATTTCGTATCGCAGGTATACTTTGCTGGCTGTTCCCTCAAGTATACTTCATAATTTTTATTTGCATGTATTCGTTAATGTCAATATCTTTATAGATAATATTTTTGACTTAGGATGCGAAAAATCAAGTTGATAAGTTTTGACCTTTTTTTTATTGTGATTTTGGCATAAGGTTTTTTGGATTTGAAATGGCTTGCCAGCTACCTTATTAAGATGTTTAATGTTAATGAATGTCAGCAAGTATGGCATACAAGTGAAGGGCCCAATTACGGAGTGGATTTTTGATGTAAAACTTTATGCTGCACATGTTGCATTCGAGGCCGATGTTCCTCTGTCGCAAATTACTGGTACGATAGTATATTTCATTAAATTGTTCTCCATTGTTATTTAACGCAGTATGTCAAATCTATGCCTATATTTAATAAGAAATAAGACTATTTTTTGGCATAAAAATCCTCAACTACCGCTAACCCTTTTTAATTTGGAAAAAGCAGATAGTACGAGGCCAAAAAGTTATTCTTTAGCTATTCACTAGACAGGAGAAGACCGCATGATGATTTGAAACCCACTGATGGGAAACTACAGGTAAATTGTCACCTTTCTTGAGCAATCATAGTTGATGTATTTTGTTGCCCATTTTTATGAATTAGAGTTGGGCTGCATAATTCTTTGACTTTCAGGAGCGCTGAACTAAATATGTGGCGTTACTTCTGTGTAAAGATAAGTTATTTTGTTATTTTGTTTTTTTTTTTCAAAACTATACGTTTGATAGCATTGTTAATTTTCTAACTAAATGATTGAATTTCTTACTTGCAGTCCAGGGGAGGCAATCATGAAATCTGAGATTCTCAATTTGGTAAGTAGAAGCTACTAATCTCATTTGAGTACATTAATATTTTTTAGGTAATAACATACTGTTTATTTAAAAGCAATAATGAATACAATAATAGTAAAAGTAACACTATACCAATACCAATAGCAATATAGCATTGTAGCAGTTGTAGTGTAATAGTAATTTAGAGAAAAGAGTAGTAGTAGTATAGCAGTAGTAGTTTAGATGCATTAGTAGTGGGAGTAGCAGTTTTGATGAGTAGCAGTAATACTGGCAATTAAAATCGAGCAGCCGTTGCAATAGAGCAGTAGGAGCTCGAATTGATTAGAAATTTCGGTGTAGGCGTAAAAGCTTAAATGGAGTAGTTGTAACACCATAAATTTAAAAGAAAAGTAATAAAAGTATAACAGTAGCAATGCGGAGAGAGCAGTAGCTGTGATGGATTAGCAGTAGCAGTTTAACTTGATTAGCAACGCCAATAGCAGTTTGGATGAGTAGCAGTAGTAGTAGAAGCTTTCATGAGTAGCAATTCAAGTTGAGATAGAAAGGCACAAGCAGTAGCAGTTTTGAATGGTAATAAAAGGAGTTTAAATGGGTAGCTGTAGCTGTACAACAATAGCAGTTCGGATTGAGAAGTAATTGCAGTATAGCTGTAGTAGCTTAAACGAAGTGGCACTAGCAGCAGCAGTTTAGAGGAGTAGCACTAGCATATAGCACCCGTAGCTTAGATAGAGTAGCAATGGCAGTGCAGTAGTATAGTGGTAGAAGTTTGGTTATAGTAGGACTAGCAGCAGAGGTTTTGACGGAGGAGAAGTTTAGATATTTATCGTATTTTCTAACTGGAGTTGAAATATACTGATTCAGCTACTTTGCGATCATTATGAAAATGTTGCAGCTTTTCATTGCTGGGATTGTAATATTGAGACGAGGCACCAGAAGGTTCATTCTTTTTGTTGTCACTGAATTTTGATTTGGTTATTACGTATAATATTTTTATTGTTTTGCTATTTTTTTTTCATTGAATTCAAGTTATATCCTACCTTCCCAACCATAAGAGGAGAAGAATAGCGTTTGTCTTTTCAGAGAATGTTTTTATTAGATCTTTACTTTTTAAGTGTGTGGTACAGATTGTTAAGGAGGTTCAAATTACATTTGCTCCTTTGAAAACTATCAAGGAACTTCAGCAAGCACCTAAAAGGTTCCCTAAATGGTTAATTACTTTTGAGCTGTAACTGTTGAGTATCTTGAAAGCATGGGAACTAATAAATGTCATTTTTTAATACCCAATCGTGTATCGCAGGTATACTTTGCTGGCTGTTCCCGCAAGTATACTTCATAATTTTTATTTGCATGTATTCATTCATGTCAATATCTTCATAGATGATATTTCTGACTTGGGATGCGAAAAATCAGGTTTATAAGTTTTGACCTCGTTTTTATTGTGGTTTTGGCATAAGGCGTTTTGTATTTGAAATGGCTTGCCAGCTACCGTATTATTAAGATGTTTAGGGTTAATGAATATAAGCAAGTATTGGATACAGTTGAAGCACCCAATTACGGAGTGGATTGTTAATGTAAAACTTTATGCTGCACATGTTGCATTCGGGGCCGATGTTCCTCACTCGCAAATTACTGGTACGACAGTATATTTCATTAAATTGTTCTCCGTAGTTATTTAACGCAGTATGTCAAATCTAAGCCTACATTTAATAAGAAATAAGTCTATTTTCTGGCATGACAATCCTCAGCTACCACTAACCCTTTTTAATTTGGAAAAAGTAGAGACTACGAGGCCAAAAAGTTATTCTCTAGCTATCCACTAGACAGTAGTAGAACAGATGATGATTTGAAACCCACTGATGGGAAACTACAGGTAAATTGTCACCTTTCTTGAGCAATCATAGTTGATGTATTTTGTTGCCCATTTTTATGAATTAGAGTTGGGCTGCATAATTCTTTGACTTTCAGGAGAGCTGAACTCAATATGTGGCGTTACTTCTGTGTAAAGATAAGTTATTTTGTTATTTTGTTTTTTTTTTTCAAAACTATACGTTTGATAGCATTGTTAATTTTCTAACTAAATGATTGACTTTCTTACTTGCAGTCCAGGGGAGGCAATCATGAAATCTGGGATTCTCAATTTGGTAAGTAGAAGCTACTAATCTCATTTGAGTACATTAATATTTTTGAGGTAATAACATACTGTTTATTTAAAAGCAATAATGAATACAATAATAGTAAAAGTAACACTATAACAATACCAATAGCAATATAGCATTGTAGCAGTTGTAGTGTAATAGTAATTTAGAGAAACGAGTAGTAGTAGTATAGCAGTAGTAGTTTAGATGCATTAGTAGTGGGAGTAGCAGTTTTGATGAGTAGCAGTAATACTGGCAATTAAAATCGAGCAGCCGTTGCAATAGAGCAGTAGGAGCTCGAATTGATTAGCAATTTCGGTGTAGGCGTAAAAGCTTAAATGGAGTAGTTGTAACACCATAAATTTAAAAGAAAAGTAATAAAAGTATAACAGTAGCAATGCTGAGAGAGCAGTAGCTGTGATGGATTAGCAGTAGCAGTTTAACTTGATTAGCAACGGCAATAGCAGTTTGGATGAGTAGCAGTAGTAGTAGAAGCTTTCATGAGTAGCAATTCAAGTTGAGATAGAAAGGCACAAGCGGTAGCAGTTTTGAATGGTAATAAAAGGAGTTTAAATGGGTAGCTGTAGCTGTACAACAATAGTAGTTCGGATTGAGAAGTAATTGCAGTATAGCTGTAGTAGCTAAAACGAAGTGGCACTAGCAGCAGCAGTTTAGAGGAGTAGCACTAGCATATAGCACCCGTAGCTTAGATAGAGTAGCAAATGGCAGTGCAGTAGTATAGTGGTAGAAGTTTGGTTATAGTAGGACTAGCAGCAGAGGTTTTGACGGAGGAGAAGTTTAGATATGTATCGTATTTTCTAACTGGAGTTGAAATATATTTATTCAGCTACTTTGCGATCATTATGAAAATGTTGCAGCTTTTCATTGCTGGGATTGTAATATTGAGACGAGGCACCAGAAGGTTCATTCTTTTTGTTGTCACTGAATTTTGATTTGGTTATTACGTATAATATTTTTCTTGTTTTGCTATTTTTTTTTCATTGAATTCAAGTTATATCCTACCTTCCCAACCATAAGAGGAGAAGAATAGCGTTTGTCTTTTCAGAGAATGTTTTTATTAGATCTTTACTTTTTAAGTGTGTGGTACAGATTGTTAAGGAGGTTCAAATTACATTTGCTCCTTTGAAAACTATCAAGGAACTTCAGCAAGCAACTAAAAGGTTCCCTAAATGGTTAATTACTTTTGAGCTGTAACTGTTGAGTATCTTGAAAGCATGGGAACTAATAAATGTCATTTTTTAATACCCAATCTTGTATCGCAGGTATACTTTGCTGGCTGTTCCCGCAAGTATACTTCATAATTTTTATTTGCATGTATTCATTCATGTCAATATCTTCATAGATGATATTTCTGACTTGGGATGCGAAAAATCAGGTTTATAAGTTTTGACCTCGTTTTTGTTGTGGTTTTGGCATAAGGCGTTTTGTATTTGAAATGGCTTGCCAGCTACCTTATTAAGATGTTTAGGGTTAATGAATATAAGCAAGTATTGGATACAGTTGAAGCACCCAATTACGGAGTGGATTGTTGATGTAAAACTTTATGCTGCACATGTTGCATTCGGGGCCGATGTTCCTCTCTCGCAAATTACTGGTACGATAGTATATTTCATTAAATTGTTCTCCGTAGTTATTTAACGCAGTATGTCAAATCTAAGCCTACATTTAATAAGAAATAAGTCTATTTTCTGGCATGACAATCCTCAGCTACCACTAACCCTTTTTAATTTGGAAAAAGTAGAGACTACGAGGCCAAAAAGTTATTCTCTAGCTATCCACTAGACAGGAGTAGAACAGATGATGATTTGAAACCCACTGATGGGAAACTACAGGTAAATTGTCACCTTTCTTGAGCAATCATAGTTGATGTATTTTGTTGCCCATTTTTATGAATTAGAGTTGGGCTGCATAATTCTTTGACTTTCAGGAGAGCTGAACTAAATATGTGGCGTTACTTCTGTGTAAAGATAAGTTATTTTGTTATTTTGTTTTTTTTTTTCAAAACTATACGTTTGATAGCATTGTTAATTTTCTAACTAAATGATTGAATTTCTTACTTGCAGTCCAGGGGAGGCAATCATGAAATCTGGGATTCTCAATTTGGTAAGTAGAAGCTACTAATCTCATTTGAGTACATTAATATTTTTTAGGTAATAACATACTGTTTATTTAAAAGCAATAATGAATACAATAATAGTAAAAGTAACACTATAACAATACCAATAGCAATATAGCATTGTAGCAGTTGTAGTGTAATAGTAATTTAGAGAAAAGAGTAGTAGTAGTATAGCAGTAGTAGTTTAGATGCATTAGTAGTGGGAGTAGCAGTTTTGATGAGTAGCAGTAATACTGGCAATTAAAATCGAGCAGCCGTTGCAATAGAGCAGTAGGAGCTCGAATTGATTAGCAATTTCGGTGTAGGCGTAAAAGCTTAAATGGAGTAGTTGTAACACCATAAATTTAAAAGAAAAGTAATAAAAGTATAACAGTAGCAATGCGGAGAGAGCAGTAGCTGTGATGGATTAGCAGTAGCAGTTTAACTTGATTAGCAACGGCAATAGCAGTTTGGATGAGTAGCAGTAGTAGTAGAAGCTTTCATGAGTAGCAATTCAAGTTGAGATAGAAAGGCACAAGCAGTAGCAGTTTTGAATGGTAATAAAAGGAGTTTAAATGGGTAGCTGTAGCTGTACAACAATAGTAGTTCGGATTGAGAAGTAATTGCAGTATAGCTGTAGTAGCTTAAACGAAGTGGCACTAGCAGCAGCAGTTTAGAGGAGTAGCACTAGCATATAGCACCCGTAGCTTAGATAGAGTAGCAATGGCAGTGCAGTAGTATAGTGGTAGAAGTTTGGTTATAGTAGGACTAGCAGCAGAGGTTTTGACGGAGGAGAAGTTTAGATATGTATCGTATTTTCTAACTGGAGTTGAAATATACTGATTCAGCTACTTTGCGATCATTATGAAAATGTTGCAGCTTTTCATTGCTGGGATTGTAATATTGAGACGAGGCACCAGAAGGTTCATTCTTTTTGTTGTCACTGAATTTTGATTTGGTTATTACGTATAATATTTTTCTTGTTTTGCTATTTTTTTTTCATTGAATTCAAGTTATATCCTACCTTCCCAACCATAAGAGGAGAAGAATAGCATTTATCCTTTCAGATAATGTTTTTATTAGATCTTTACTTTTTAATGTGTGTGGTACAGATTATTAAGGAGGTTCAAATTACATTGGCCCCTTTGAAAACTATCAAGGAACTTCAGCAAGCAACTAAAAGGTTCCACTAAATGGTTAATTACTTTTGAGCTGTAACTATTGAGTATCTTGAAAGCATGGACACCAATAAATGCCATTTTTAATACCCAATCTTTTATCGTAGGTATACTTTGCTGGCTGTTCCCTAAGGTATACTTCATAATTTTTATTTGCATGTATTCATTCATGTCAATATCTTTATAGATGATATTTTTGACTTGGGATGCGAAAATCAGGTTGATAAGTTTTGACCTCGTTTTTGTTGTGGTTTTGGTATAAGGCGTTTTGTATTTGAAATGGCTTGCCAGCTACCTTATTAAGATGTTTAGTGTTAATGAATGTCAGCAAGTATTGCATACAGGTGAAGCACCCAATTACGGAGTGGATTGTTGATGTAAAACTTTATGCTGCAGATGTTGCATTCGGGGCCGATGTTCCTCTCTCGCAAATTACTGGTACGATAGTATATTTCATTAAATTGTTCTCCGTAGTTATTTAACGCAGTATGTCAAATCTATGCCTACATTTAATAAGAAATAAGTCTATTTTCTGGCATGACAATCCTCAGCTACCGCTAACCCTTTTTAATTTGGAAAAAGCAGAGAGTACGAGGCCAAAAAGTTATTCTTTAGCTATCCACTAGATAAGAGAAGAACAGATGATGATTTGAAACCAACTGATGGGAAACTACAGGTAAATTGTCACCTTTCTTGAGCAATGATAGTTGATGTATTTTGTTGCCCATTTTTATGAATTAGAGTTGGGCTGCATAATTCTTTGACTTTCAGGAGAGCTGAACTAAATATGTGGCGTTACTTCTGTGTAAAGATAAGTTATTTTGTTATTTTGTTTTTTTTTTTCAAAACTATACGTTTGATAGCATTGTTAATTTTCTAACTAAATGATTGAATTTCTTACTTGCAGTCCAGGGGAGGCAATCATGAAATCTGGGATTCTCAATTTGGTAAGTAGAAGCTACTAATCTCATTTGAGTACATTAATATTTTTTAGGTAATAACATACTGTTTATTTAAAACAAATCGTGAACATGATAATAGTAAATGTAGCACTATAACAATACCAATAGCGGTATAGCATTGTAGCAGTTGTAGTGTAATAGTAATTCAGATAAAGGAGCAGCAGTAGTATAGCAGAAGCAGTTTAGATGCATTAGTAGTGGGAGTAGTAGTTTTTATGAGTAGCAGTAAGACTCGCAATTAAAATCGAGCAGCTGTTGCAATAAAGCAGTAGGAGCTCGAATTGGTTAGCAATTTCGGTGCAGGTGTAAAAGCTTAAATGGAGTAGTTGTAACACCATAAGTTTAAAAGAAAAGTAATAAAAGTATAACAATAGCAATTCTGAGAGAGTAGTAGCTGTGATGGATTAGCAGTAGGAGTTTAACTTGATTAGCAACGGCAATAGCAGTTTGGATGAGTAGCAGTAGTAGTAGAAGCTTTCATGAGTAGCAATTCAAGTTGAGATAGAAAGGCACAAGCAGTAGCAGTTTTGAATGGTAATAAAAGGAGTTTAAATGGGTAGCTGTAGCTGTACAACAATAGTAGTTCGGATTGAGAAGTAATTGCAGTATAGCTGTAGTAGCTTAAACGAAGTGGCACTAGCAGCAGCAGTTTAGAGGAGTAGCACTAGCATATAGCACCCGTAGCTTAGATAGAGTAGCAATGGCAGTGCAGTAGTATAGTGGTAGAAGTTTGGTTATAGTAGGACTAGCAGCAGAGGTTTTGACGGAGGAGAAGTTTAGATATGTATCGTATTTTCTAACTGGAGTTGAAATATATGATTCAGCTACTTTGCGATCATTATGAAAATGTTGCAGCTTTTCATTGCTGGGATTGTAATATTGAGACGAGGCACCAGAAGGTTCATTCTTTTTGTTGTCACTGAATTTTGATTTGGTTATTACGTATAATATTTTTCTTGTTTTGCTATTTTTTTTTCATTGAATTCAAGTTATATCCTACCTTCCCAACCATAAGAGGAGAAGAATAGCGTTTGTCTTTTCAGAGAATGTTTTTATTAGATCTTTACTTTTTAAGTGTGTGGTACAGATTGTTAAGGAGGTTCAAATTACATTTGCTCCTTTGAAAACTATCAAGGAACTTCAGCAAGCAACTAAAAGGTTCCCTAAATGGTTAATTACTTTTGAGCTGTAGCTGTTGAGTATCTTGAAAGCATGGGAACTAATAAATGTCATTTTTTAATACCAAATCTTGTATCGCAGGTATACTTTGCTGGCTGTTCCCGCAAGTATACTTCATAATTTTTATTTGCATGTATTCATTCATGTCAATATCTTCATAGATGATATTTCTGACTTGGGATGCGAAAAATCAGGTTTATAAGTTTTGACCTCGTTTTTGTTGTGGTTTTGGCATAAGGCGTTTTGTATTTGAAATGGCTTGCCAGCTACCTTATTAAGATGTTTAGTGTTAATGAATGTCAGTAAGTATTGCATGCAGGTGAAGCACCCAATTACGAAGTGGATTGTTAATGTAAAACTTTATGCTGCGCAAGCTACATTCGAGGTCGGTGTTCCTCTCTCACAAATTACTGCTACGATAATATATTTCATTAAATTGTTCTCCGTAGTTATTTGACGCAGTATCTTAAATCTGTGCCTATATTTGATAAGAAATAAGGCTATTTCTGGCATGAAAATCCTCAGCTACCGCTAACCCCTTATAATTTGGAAAAAGCAGAGAGTACGAGGCCAAAAGGTTATTCTTTAGCTTTTCACTAGATAGGAGAAGACCCAGATGATGATTTTAAACCAACTGATTGGAAACTACAGGTAAATTGTCAGCTTTTTAGAGCAATCATAGTTGATGCATTTTGTTGCCCATTTTTATGAACTAGAGTTGAGCTACATATTTCTTTGACTTTTATAAGAGTGGAACCAAATATGTGGTTTTACTTCTCTGTAAAGATAAGTTATTTTGTTATTTTGTTTTTTTTTTTTTTCAAAACTTTGTTTGATAGCATGGTTCATTTTCTAACTAAATGATTGAATTTCTTACTTGCAGTCTAAAGGAGGCAATCATGAAATCTAGGATTCTCAATTTGGTAAGTAGAAGCTACTAATCTCATTTGAGTACATTAATATTTTTTAGGTAATAACATACTGTTTATTTAAAAGCAATAATGAATACAATAATAGTAAAAGTAACACTATAACAATACCAATAGCAATATAGCATTGTAGCAGTTGTAGTGTAATAGTAATTTAGAGAAAAGAGTAGTAGTAGTATAGCAGTAGTAGTTTAGATGCATTAGTAGTGGGAGTAGCAGTTTTGATGAGTAGCAGTAATACTGTCAATTAAAATCGAGCAGCCGTTGCAATAGAGCAGTAGGAGCTCGAATTGATTAGCAATTTCGGTGTAGGCGTAAAAGCTTAAATGGAGTAGTTGTAACACCATAAAATTAAAAGAAAAGTAATAAAAGTATAACAGTAGCAATGCGGAGAGAGCAGTAGCTGTGATGGATTAGCAGTAGCAGTTTAACTTGATTAGCAACGGCAATAGCAGTTTGGATGAGTAGCAGTAGTAGTAGAAGCTTTCATGAGTAGCAATTCAAGTTTAGATAGAAAGGCACAAGCAGTAGCAGTTTTGAATGGTAATAAAAGGTGTTTAAATGGGTAGCTGTAGCTGTACAACAATAGTAGTTCGGATTGAGAAGTAATTGCAGTATAGCTGTAGTAGCTTAAACGACGTGGCACTAGCAGCAGCAGTTTAGAGGAGTAGCACTAGCATATAGCACCCGTAGCTTAGATAGAGTAGCAAATGGCAGTGCAGTAGTATAGTGGTAGAAGTGTGGTTATAGTAGGACTAGCAGCAGAGGTTTTGACGGAGGAGAAGTTTAGATATGTATCGTATTTTCTAACTGGAGTTGAAATATACTGATTCAGCTACTTTGCGATCATTATGAAAATGTTGCAGCTTTTCATTGCTGGGGTTGTAATATTGAGACGAGGCACCAGAAGGTTCATTCTTTTTGTTGTCACTGAATTTTGATTTGGTTATTACGTATAATATTTTTCTTGTTTTGCTATTTTTTTTTTCATTGAATTCAAGTTATATCCTACCTTCCCAACCATAAGAGGAGAAGAATAGCGTTTGTCTTTTCAGAGAATGTTTTTATTAGATCTTTACTTTTTAAGTGTGGGGTACAGATTGTTAAGGAGGTTCAAATTACATTTGCTCCTTTGAAAACTATCAAGGAACTTCAGCAAGCAACTAAAAGGTTCCCTAAATGGTTAATTACTTTTGAGCTGTAACTGTTGAGTGTCTTGAAAGCATGGGAACTAATAAATGTCATTTTTTAATACCCAATCTTGTATCGCAGGTATACTTTGCTGGCTGTTCCCGCAAGTATACTTCATAATTTTTATTTGCATGTATTCATTCATGTCAATATCTTCATAGATGATATTTCTGACTTGGGATGCGACAAATCAGGTTTATAAGTTTTGACCTCGTTTTTGTTGTGGTTTTGGCATAAGGCGTTTTGTATTTGAAATGGCTTGCCAGCTACCTTATTAAGATGTTTAGGGTTAATGAATATAAGCAAGTATTGGATACAGTTGAAGCACCCAATTACGGAGTTGATTGTTGATGTAAAACTTTATGCTGCACATGTTGCATTCGGGGCCGATGTTCCTCTCTCGCAAATTACTGGTACGATAGTATATTTCATTAAATTGTTCTCCGTAGTTATTTAACGCAGTATGTCAAATCTAAGCCTACATTTAATAAGAAATAAGTCTATTTTCTGGCATGACAATCCTCAGCTACCACTAACCCTTTTTAATTTGGAAAAAGTAGAGACTACGAGGCCAAAAAGTTATTCTCTAGCTATCCACTAGACAGGAGTCGAACAGATGATGATTTGAAACCCACTGATGGGAAACTACAGGTAAATTGTCACCTTTCTTGAGCAATCATAGTTGATGTATTTTGTTGCCCATTTTTATGAGTTAGAGTTGGGCTGCATAATTCTTTGACTTTCAGGAGAGCTGAACTAAATATGTGGCGTTACTTCTGTGTAAAGATAAGTTATTTTGTTATTTTGTTTTTTTTTTTCAAAACTATACGTTTGTTAGCATTGTTAATTTTCTAACTAAATGATTGAATTTCTTACTTGCAGTCCAGGGGAGGCAATCATGAAATCTGGGATTCTCAATTTGGTAAGTAGAAGCTACTAATCTCATTTGAGTACATTAATATTTTTTAGGTAATAACACACTGTTTATTTAAAAGCAATAATGAATACAATAATAGTAAAAGTAACACTATAACAATACCAATAGCAATATAGCATTGTAGCAGTTGTAGTGTAATAGTAATTTAGAGAAAAGAGTAGTAGTAGTATAGCAGTAGTAGTTTAGAGGCATTAGTAGTGGGAGTAGCAGTTTTGATGAGTAGCAGTAATACTGGCAATTAAAATCGAGCAGCCGTTGCAATAGAGCAGTAGGAGCTCGAATTGATTAGCAATTTCGGTGTAGGCGTAAAAGCTTAAATGGAGTAGTTGTAACACCATAAATTTAAAAGAAAAGTAATAAAAGTATAACAGTAGCAATGCGGAGAGGGCAGTAGCTGTGATGGATTAGCAGTAGCAGTTTAACTTGATTAGCAACGGCAATAGCAGTTTGGATGAGTAGCAGTAGTAGTAGAAGCTTTCATGAGTAGCAATTCAAGTTGAGATAGAAAGGCACAAGCAGTAGCAGTGTTGAATGGTAATAAAAGGAGTTTAAATGGGTAGCTGTAGCTGTACAACAATAGTAGTTCGGATTGAGAAGTAATTGCAGTATAGCTGTAGTAGCTTAAACGAAGTGGCACTAGCAGCAGCAGTTTAGAGGAGTAGCACTAGCATATAGCACCCGTAGCTTAGATAGAGTAGCAATGGCAGTGCAGTAGTATAGTGGTAGAAGTTTGGTTATAGTAGGACTAGCAGCAGAGATTTTGACGGAGGAGAAGTTTAGATATGTATCATATTTTCTAGCTGGAGTTGAAATATACTGATTCAGCTACTTTGCGATCATTATGAAAATGTTGCAGCTTTTCATTGCTGGGATTGTAATATTGAGACGAGGCACCAGAAGGTTCATTCTTTTTGTTGTCACTGAATTGTGATTTGGTTATTACGTATAATATTTTTCTTGTTTTGCTATTTTTTTTTCATTGAATTCAAGTTATATCCTACCTTCCCAACCATAAGAGGAGAAGAATAGCGTTTGTCTTTTCAGAGAATGTTTTTATTAGATCTTTACTTTTTAAGTGTGTGGTACAGCTTGTTAAGGAGGTTCAAATTACATTTGCTCCTTTGAAAACTATCAAGGAACTTCAGCAAGCAACTAAAAGGTTCCCTAAATGGTTAATTACTTTTGAGCTGTAACTGTTGAGTATCTTGAAAGCATGGGAACTAATAAATGTCATTTTTTAATACCCAATCTTGTATCGCAGGTATACTTTGCTGGCTGTTCCCGCAAGTATACTTCATAATTTTTATTTGCATGTATTCATTCATGGCAATATCTTCATAGATGATATTTCTGACTTGGGATGCGAAAAATCAGGTTTATAAGTTTTGACCTCGTTTTTGTTGTGGTTTTGGCATAAGGCGTTTTGTATTTGAAATGGTTTGCCAGCTACCTTATTAAGATGTTTAGGGTTAATGAATATAAGCAAGTATTGGATACAGTTGAAGCACCCAATTACGGAGTGGATTGTTGATGTAAAACTTTATGCTGCACATGTTGCATTTGGGGCCGATGTTCCTCTCTCGCAAATTACTGGTACGATAGTATATTTCATTAAATTGTTCTCCGTAGTTATTTAACGCAGTATGTCAAATCTAAGCCTACATTTAATAAGAAATAAGTCTATTTTCTGGCATGACAATCCTCAGGTACCACTAACCCTTTTTAATTTGGAAAAAGTAGAGACTACGAGGCCAAAAAGTTATTCTCTAGCTATCCACTAGACAGGAGTAGAACAGATGATGATTTGAAACCCACTGATGGGAAACTACAGGTAAATTGTCACCTTTCTTGAGCAATCATCGTTGATGTATTTTGTTGCCCATTTTTATGAATTAGAGTTGGGCTGCATAATTCTTTGACTTTCAGGAGAGCTGAACTAAATATGTGGCGTTACTTCTGTGTAAAGATAAGTTATTTTGTTATTTTGTTTTTTTTTTCAAAACTATACGTTTGATAGCATTGTTAATTTTCTAACTAAATGATTTAATTTCTTACTTGCAGTCCAGGGGAGGCAATCATGAAATCTGGGATTCTCAATTTGGTAAGTAGAAGCTACTAATCTCATTTGAGTACATTAATATTTTTTAGGTAATAACATACTGTTTATTTAAAAAGAATAATGAACACGATAATAGTAAAAGTAGCACTATAACAATACCAATAGCAGTATAGCATTGTAGCAGTTGCAGTGTAATAGTAATTCAGAGAGAGGAGCAGTAGTAGTATAGCAGAAGCAGTTTAGATGCATTAGTAGTGGGAGTAGCAGTTTTGATGAGCAGCAGTAAGACTGGCAATTAAAATCGAGCAGTCGTTGCAATAGAGCAGTAGGAGCTCGAATTGATTAGCAATTTCGGTGTAGGTGTAAAAGCTTAAATGGAGTAGTTGTAACACCATAAGTTTAAAAGAAAAGTAATAAAAGTATAACAATAGCAATTCGGAGAGAGTAGTAGCTATGATGGATTAGCAGTAGCAGTTTAACTTGATTAGCAACGGCAATAGCAGTTTGGATGAGTAGCAGTAGTAGTAGAATCTTTAATGAGTAGCAATTCAAGTTTACATAGAAAAGCACAAGCAGTAGCAGTTTTGATTAGTGATAAAAGGAGTTTAAATGGGTAGCTGTAGCTGTACAACAATAGTAGTTCGGATTGAGAAGTAATTGCAGTATAGTTGTAGTAGCATAAACGAAGTGGCACTAGCAGCAGCAGTTTAGAGGAGTAGCACTAGCATATAGCAGCAATAGCTTAGATAGAGTAGCAATGGTAGTGCAGTAGTATAGCGGTAGAAGTTTGGTTATAGTAGGACTAGCAGCAGAGGTTTTGACGGAGGAGAAGTTTAGATATGTATCCTATTTTCTAACTGGATTTGAAATATAGTGATTCAGCTACTGTGTGATCATTATGAAAATGTTGCAGCTTTTCATTGCAGGGATTGTAATATTGAGACGAGGCACCAGAAGGTTCATTCTTTTTGTTGTCACTGAATTTTGATTTGGTTATTACGTATAATATTTTTCTTGTTTTGCTATTTTTTTTCATTGAATTCAAGTTATATCCTACCTTCCCAACCATAAGAGGAGAAGAATAGCATTTATCCTTTCAGATAATGTTTTTATTAGATCTTTACTTTTTAATGTGTGTGGTACATATTATTAAGGAGGTTCAAATTACATTGGCCCCTTTGAAAACTATCAAAGAACTTCAACAAGCAACTAAAAGGTTCACTAAATGGTTAATTACTTTTGAGCTGTAACTATTGAGTATCTTGAAAGCATGGACACCAATAAATGCCATTTTTAATACCCAATCTTTTATCGTAGGTATACTTTGCTGGCTGTTCCCTCAGGTATACTTCATCATTTTTATTTGCATGTATTCATTCATGCCAATATCTTTATAGATGATATTTTTGACTTGGGATGCGAATAATCAGGTTGATAAGTTTTGACCTCGTTTTTGTTGTGGTTTTGGTATAAGGCGTTTTGTATTTGAAATGGCTTGCCAGCTACCTTATTAAGATGTTTAGGGTTAATGAATATAAGCAAGTATTGGATACAGTTGAAGCACCCAATTACGGAGTGGATTGTTGATGTAAAACTTTATGCTGCACATGTTGCATTCGTGGCCGATGTTCCTCTCTCGCAAATTACTGGTACGATAGTATATTTCATTAAATTGTTCTCCGTAGTTATTTAACGCAGTATGTCAAATCTAAGCCTACATTTAATAAGAAATAAGTCTATTTTCTGGCATGACAATCCTCAGCTACAACTAACCCTTTTTAATTTGGAAAAAGTAGAGACTACGAGGCCAAAAAGTTATTCTCTAGCTATCCACTAGACAGGAGTAGAACAGATGATGATTTGAAACCCACTGATGGGAAACTACAGGTAAATTGTCACCTTTCTTGAGCAATCATAGTTGATGTATTTTGTTGCCCATTTTTATGAATTAGAGGTGGGCTGCATAATTCTTTGACTTTCAGGAGAGCTGAACTAAATATGTGGCGTTACTTCTGTGTAAAGATAAGTTATTTTGTTATTTTGTTTTTTTTTTTCAAAACTATACGTTTGATAGCATTGTTAATTTTCTAACTAAATGATTGAATTTTTTACTTGCAGTCCAGGGGAGGCAATCATGAAATCTGGGATTCTCAATTTGGTAAGTAGAAGCTACTAATCTCATTTGAGTACATTAATATTTTTTAGGTAATAACATTCTGTTTATTTAAAAGAAATAGTGAACACGATAATAGTAAAAGTAGCACTATAACAATACCAATAGCGGTATAGCATTGCAGTAGTTGCAGTGTAATAGTAATTCAGAGAAAGGAGCAGTAGTAGTATAGCAGAAGTAGTTCAGATGCATTAGTAGTGGGAGTAGCAGTTTTGATGAGTAGCAGTAAGACTGGCAATTAAAATCGAGCAGCCATTGCAATAGAGCAGTAGGAGCTCGAATTGATTAGCATATTCGGTGTAGGTGTAAAAGCTTAAATGGAGTAGTTGTAACACCATAAGTTTAAAAGAAAAGTAATAAAAGTATAACAATAGCAATTCGGAGAGAGTGGTAGCTGTGATGGATTAGCAGTAGCAGTTTAACTTGATTAGCAACGACAATAGTAGTTTGGATGAGTAGCAGTAGCAGTAGAAGCTTTCATGAGTAGCAATTCAAGTTTAGATAGAAAAGCACAAGCAGTAGCAGTTTTGATTAGTAATAAAAGGAGTTTAAATGGGTAACTGTAGCTGTACAACAATAGTAGTTCGGATTGAGAAGTAATTGCTGTATAGCTGTAGTAGCTTAAACGAAGTGGCACCAGCAGCAGCAGTTTAGAGGAGTAACACTAGCATATAGCAACTGTAGCTTAGATAGAGTAGCAATGGCAGTGCAGTAGTATAGCGGTAGAAGTTTGGTTATAGTAGGACTAGCAACAGAGGTTTTGACGGAGGAGAAGTTTAGATATGTATCGTATTTTCTAACTGGAGTTGAAATATCGTGATTCACCTACTTTACGATCATTATGAAAATGTTGTAGCTTTTCATTGCTAGGATTGTAATATTGAGAGGAGGCACTAGAAGGTTCATTCTTTTTGTTGTCACTGAATTTTGATTTGGTTATTACGTATAATATTTTTCTTGTTTTGCTATTTTTTTTTCATTGAATTCAAGTTATATCCTACCTTCCAAACCATAAGAGGAGAAGAATAGCGTTTGTCTTTTCAGAGAATGTTTTTATTAGATCTTTACTTTTTAAGTGTGTGGTACAGATTGTTAAGGAGGTTCAAATTACATTTGCTCCTTTGAAAACTATCAAGGAACTTCAGCAAGCAACTAAAAGGTTCCCTAAATGGTTAATTACTTTTGAGCTGTAACTGTTGAGTATCTTGAAAGCATGGGAACCAATAAATGTCATTTTTTAATACCCAATCTTGTATCGCAGGTATACTTTGCTGGCTGTTCCCGCAAGTATACTTCATAATTTTTATTTGCATGTATTCATTCATGTCAATATCTTCATAGATGATATTTCTGACTTGGGATGCGAAAAATCAGGTTTATAATTTTTGACCTCGTTTTTGTTGTGGTTTTGGCATAAGGCGTTTTGTATTTGAAATGGCTTGCCAGCTACCTTATTATTAAGATGTTTAGGGTTAATGAATATAAGCAAGTATTGGATACAGTTGAAGCACCCAATTACGGAGTGGATTGTTGATGTAAAACTTTATGCTGCACATGTTGCATTCGGGGCCGATGTTCCTCTCTCGCAAATTACTGGTACGATAGTATTTTTCATTAAATTGTTCTCCGTAGTTATTTAACGCAGTATGTCAAATCTAAGCCTACATTTAATAAGAAATAAGTCTATTTTCTGGCATGACAATCCTTAGCTACCGATAACCCCTTTTAATTTGGAAAAAGCAGATAGTACTAGGCCAAAAGGTTATTCTTTAGCTATTCACTAGATAAGAGAAGACCGGATGATGATTTGAAACCAACTGATGGGAAACTACAGGTAAATTGTCACCTTTCTTGAGCAATGATAGTTGATGCACTTTATTGCCCATTTTTATGAACTAGAGTTGGGCTGCATAATTCTTTGACTTTCAGGAGAGCTGAACCAAATATGTGGGCTTACTTCTGTGTAAAGATAAGTTATTTTGTTATTTTATTTTTTTTTTCAAAACTATACGTTTGATAGCATGGTTCATTTTCGAACTAAATGATTGAATTTCTTACTTGCAATCCAGGGGAGGCAATCATGAAATCTGGGATTCTCAATTTGGTAAGTAGAAGCTACTAATCTCATTTGAGTACATTAATATTTTTTAGGTAATAACATACTATTTATTTAAAAGCAATAGTGAACACGATAATAGTAAAAGTAGCACTATAACAATGCCGATAGCAGTATAGCATTGTAGCAGTTGTAGTGTAATAGTAATTCAAAGAAAGGGACAGTAGTAGTATAGTAGTAGCAGTTTAGATGCATTAGTAGTGGGAGTAGTAGTTTTGATGAGTAGAAGTAAGACTGGTAGTTAAAATCGAGCAGCCATTGCAATAGAGCAGTAGGAGCTCGAATTGATTAGCAATTTTGGTGTAGGTGTAAAAGCTTAAATGGAGTAGTTGTAACACCATAAGTATAAAAGAAAAGTAATAAAAGTATAACAGTAGCAATTCGGAGAGGGTAGTAGTTGTGATGGATTAGCAGTAGCAGTTTAACTTGATTAGCAACGGCAATAGCAGTTTGGATGAGTAGCAGTAGTAGTAAAAGCTTTCATGAGTAGCAATTCAAGTTTAGATAGAAAGGCACAAGCAGTAGTAGTTTTGATTAGTAATAAAAGGAGTTTAAATGGGTAGCTGT
The DNA here is from genome assembly GCA_021397835.1 of Moringa oleifera. Taxonomy (NCBI): domain Eukaryota; kingdom Viridiplantae; phylum Streptophyta; class Magnoliopsida; order Brassicales; family Moringaceae; genus Moringa; species Moringa oleifera. The sequence goes on from JAJFZO010000714.1 coordinate 25,215, forward strand.
AGCTGTACAATAATAGTAGTTCGGATTGAGAAGTAATTGCAGTATAGCTGTAGTAGCTTAAACGAAGTGGCACTAGCAGCAGCAGTTTAGAGGAGTAGCACTAGCATATAGCAGTAGTAGCTTAGATAGAGTAGCAATGGCAGTGCAGTAGTATAACGGTAGAAGTTTGGTTATATTAGGACTAGCAGCAGAGGTTTTGACGGAGGAGAAGTTTAGATATGTATCGTATTTTCTAACTGGAGTTGAAATATACTGATTCAGCTACTTTGCGATCATTATGAAAATGTTTCAGCTTTTCATTGCTGGGATTGTAATATTGAGACGAGGCACCAGAAGGTTCATTCTTTTTGTTGTCACTGAATTTTGATTTGGTTATTACGTATAATATTTTTCTTGTTTTGCTATTTTTTTTTCATTGAATTCAAGTTATATCCTACCTTCCCAACCATAAGAGGAGAAGAATAGCGTTTGTCTTTTCCGAGAATGTTTTTATTAGATCTTTACTTTTTAAGTGTGTGGTACAGATTGTTAAGGAGGTTCAAATTACATTTGCTCCTTTGAAAACTATCAAGGAACTTCAGCAAGCAACTAAAAGGTTCCCTAAATGGTTAATTACTTTTGAGCTGTAACTGTTGAGTATCTTGAAAGCATGGGAACTAATACATGTCATTTTTTAATACCCAATCTTGTATCGCAGGTATACTTTGCTGGCTGTTCCCGCAAGTATACTTCATAATTTTTATTTGCATGTATTCATTCATGTCAATATCTTCATAGATGATATTTCTGACTTGGGATGCGAAAAATCAGGTTTATAAGTTTTGACCTCGTTTTTGTTGTGGTTTTGGCATAAGGCGTTTTGTATTTGAACTGGCTTGCCAGCTACCTTATTAAGATGTTTAGGGTTAATGAATATAAGCAAGTATTGGATACAGTTGAAGCACCCAATTACGGAGTGGATTGTTGATGTAAAACTTTATGCTGCACATGTTGCATTCGGGGCCGATGTTCCTCTCTCGCAAATTACTGGTACGATAGTATATTTCATTAAATTGTTCTCCGTAGTTATTTAACGCAGTATGTCAAATCTAAGCCTACATTTAATAAGAAATAAGTCTATTTTCTGGCATGACAATCCTCAGCTACCACTAACCCTTTTTAATTTGGAAAAAGTAGAGACTACGAGGCCAAAAAGTTATTCTCTAGCTATCCACTAGACAGGAGTAGAACAGATGATGATTTGAAACCCACTGATGGGAAACTACCGGTAAATTGTCACCTTTCTTGAGCAATCATAGTTGATGTATTTTGTTGCCCATTTTTATGAATTAGAGTTGGGCTGCATAATTCTTTGACTTTCAGGAGAGCTGAACTAAATATGTGGCGTTACTTCTGTGTAAAGATAAGTTATTTTGTTATTTTGTTTTTTTTTTTCAAAACTATACGTTTGATAGCATTGTTAATTTTCTAACTAAATGATTGAATTTCTTACTTGCAGTCCAGGGGAGGCAATCATGAAATCTGGGATTCTCAATTTGGTAAGTAGAAGCTACTAATCTCATTTGAGTACATTAATATTTTTTAGGTAATAACATACTGTTTATTTAAAACAAATCGTGAACATGATAATAGTAAATGTAGCACTATAACAATACCAATAGCGGTATAGCATTGTAGCAGTTGTAGTGTAATAGTAATTCAGATAAAGGAGCAGCAGTAGTATAGCAGAAGCAGTTTAGATGCATTAGTAGTGGGAGTAGCAGTTTTGATGAGTAGCAGTAAGACTGGCAATTAAAATCGAGCAGCTGTTGCAATAGAGCAGTAGGAGCTCGAATTGATTAGCAATTTCGGTGTAGGTGTAAAAGCTTAAATGGAGTAGTTGTAACACCATAAGTTTAAAAGAAAAGTAATAAAAGTATAACAATAGCAATTCGGAGAGAGTAGTAGCTGTGATGGATTAGCAGTAGCAGTTTAACTTGATTAGCAACGGCAATAGCAGTTTGGATGAGTAGCAGTAGTAGTAGAAGCTTTCATGAGTAGCAATTCAAGTTGAGATAGAAAGGCACAAGCAGTAGCAGTTTTGAATGGTAATAAAAGGAGTTTAAATGGGTAGCTGTAGCTGTACAACAATAGCAGTTCGGATTGAGAAGTAATTGCAGTATAGCTGTAGTAGCTTAAACGAAGTGGCACTAGCAGCAGCAGTTTAGAGGAGTAGCACTAGCATATAGCACCCGTAGCTTAGATAGAGTAGCAAATGGCAGTGCAGTAGTATAGTGGTAGAAGTTTGGTTATAGTAGGACTAGCAGCAGAGGTTTTGACGGAGGAGAAGTTTAGATATGTATCGTATTTTCTAACTGGAGTTGAAATATACTGATTCAGCTACTTTGCGATCATTATGAAAATGTTGCAGCTTTTCATTGCTGGGATTGTAATATTGAGACGAGGCACCAGAAGGTTCATTCTTTTTGTTGTCACTGAATTTTGATTTGGTTATTACGTATAATATTTTTCTTGTTTTGCTATTTTTTTTTCATTGAATTCAAGTTATATCCTACCTTCCCAACCATAAGAGGAGAAAGAATAGCATTTGTCCTTTTAGAGAATGTTTTTATTAGATCTTTACTTTTTAATGTGTGTGGTACATATTATTAAGGAGGTTCAAATTACATTGGCCCCTTTGAAAACTATCAAGGAACTTCAACAAGCAACTAAAAGGTTCACTAAATGGTTAATTACTTTTGAGCTGTAACTATTGAGTATCTTGAAAGCATGGACACCAATAACTGCCATTTTTAATACCCAATCTTTTATCGTAGGTATACTTTGCTGGCTGTTCCCTCAGGTATACTTCATCATTTTTATTTGCATGTATTCATTCATGTCAATATCTTTATAGATGATATTTTTGACTTGGGATGCGAAAAATCAGGTTGATAAGTTTTGACCTCGTTTTTGTTGTGGTTTTGGTATAAGGCGTTTTGTATTTGAAATAGCTTGCCAGCTACCTTATTAAGATGTTTAGTGTTAATGAATGTCAGCAAGTATTGCATACAGGTAAAGCACCCAATTACGGAGTGGATTGTTGATGTAAAACTTTATGCTGCAGATGTTGCATTCGGGGTCGATGTTCCTCTCTCGCAAATTACTGGTAGGATAGTATATTTCATTAAATTGTTTTCCGTAGTTATTTAACGCAATATGTCAAATCTATGCCTACATTTAATAAGAAATAAGTCTATTTTCTGGCATGACAATCCTCAGCTACCGCTAACCCCTTTTAATTTGGAAAAAGCAGATAGTACTAGGCCAAAAGGTTATTCTTTAGCTATTCACTAGATAAGAGAAGACCGGATGATGATTTGAAGCCAACTGATGGGAAACTACAGGTAAATTGTCACCTTTCTTGAGCAATGATAGTTGATGCACTTTATTGCCCTTTTTATGAACTAGAGTTGGGCTGCATAATTCTTTGACTTTTAGGAGAGCTGAACCAAATATGTGGGCTTACCTCTGTGTAAAGATAAGTTATTTTGTTATTTTGTTTTTTTTTTTCAAAACTATACGTTTGATAGCATTGTTAATTTTCTAACTAAATGATTGAATTTCTTACTTGCAGTCCAGGGGAGGCAATCATGAAATCTGGGATTCTCAATTTGGTAAGTCGAAGCTACTAATCTCATTTGAGTACATTAATATTTTTTAGGTAATAACATACTGTTTATTTAAAAGCAATAATGAATACAATAATAGTAAAAGTAACACTATAACAATACCAATAGCAATATAGCATTGTAGCAGTTGTAGTGTAATAGTAATTTAGAGAAAAGAGTAGTAGTAGTATAGCAGTAGTAGTTTAGATGCATTAGTAGTGGGAGTAGCAGTTTTGATGAGTAGCAGTAATACTAGCAATTAAAATCGAGCAGCCGTTGCAATAGAGCAGTAGGAGCTCGAATTGATTAGCAATTTCGGTGTAGGCGTAAAAGCTTAAATGGAGTAGTTGTAACACCATAAATTTAAAAGAAAAGTAATAAAAGTATAACAGTAGCAATGCGGAGAGAGTAGTAGCTGTGATGGATTAGCAGTAGCAGTTTAACTTGATTAGCAACGGCAATAGCAGTTTGGATGAGTAGCAGTAGTAGTAGAAGCTTTCATGAGTAGCACTTCAAGTTTAAATAGAAAGGCACAAGCAGTAGCAGTTTTGATTAGTAATAAAAGGAGTTTAAAAGGGTAGCTGTAATTGTACAACAATAGTAGTTCGGATTGAGAAGTAATTGCAGTATAGCTATAGTAGCTTAAACGAAGTGGCACTAGCAGCAGCAGTAGCACTAGCATATAGCAGCAGTAGCTTAGATTGTGTGGCAATGGCAGTACAGTAGTATAGCTGCAGAAGTTTGGTTATAGTAGGACTAGCAGCAGAGGTTTTTTAGATATGTATCGTATTTTCTAACTAGAGTTGAAATATAGTGATTCAGCTACTTTGCGATCATTATGAAAATGTTGCAGCTTTTCATTGCTGGGATTGTAATATTGAGACGAGGCACCAGAAGGTTCATTCTTTTTGTTGTCACTGAATTTTGATTTGGTTATTACGTATAATATTTTTCTTGTTTTGCTATGTTTTTTTCATTGAATTCAAGTTATATCCTACCTTCCCAACCATAAGAGGAGAAGAATAGCGTTTGTCTTTTCAGAGAATGTTTTTATTAGATCTTTACTTTTTAAGTGTGTGGTACAGATTGTTAAGGAGGTTCAAATTACATTTGCTCCTTTGAAAACTATCAAGGAACTTCAGTAAGCAACTAAAAGGTTCCCTAAATGGTTAATTACTTTTGAGCTGTAGCTGTTGAGTATCTTGAAAGCATGGGAACTAATAAATGTCATTTTTTAATACCCAATCTTGTATCGCAGGTATACTTTGCTAGCTGTTCCCTCAGGTATACTTCATAAATTTTATTTGCATGTATTCATTCATGTCAATATCTTTATAGATGATATTTTTGACTTAGGATGCGAAAAATCAGGTTGATAAGTTTTGACTTCGTTATTGTTGTGGTTTTGAAATAAGGCGTTTTGTGTTTGAAATGGCTTGCCAGCTACCTCATTAAGATGTTTAGTGTTAATGAATGTCAGCAAGTATTGCAAATAGGTGAAACACCTAATTATGGAGTGGATTGTTGATGTAAAACTTTATACTGCACATGTTGCATTCGGGGCTGATGTTCCTCTCTCGCAAATTACTAATACGATAGTATATTTCACTAAATTATTCTTCCATAGTTATTTAACGCAGTATGTCAAATCTATGCCTACATTTAATAGGAAATAAGGCTATTTTCTGGCATGAAAATCCTCAGCTACCGCTAACCCCTTTTAATTTAGAAAAAGTAGAGAGTACGAGGCCAAAAGGTTATTCTTTAGCTATTCACTAGACAGGAGAAGACCGGATGATGATTTGAAACCAACTGATGGGAAACTACAGGTAAATTGTCACCTTTCTTGAGCAATGATAGTTGATGCACTTTATTGCCCATTTTTATGAACTAGAGTTGGGTTGCATAATTCTTTGACTTTCAGGAGAGCTGAACCAAATATGTGGGCTTACTTTTGTGTAAAGATAAGTAATTTTATTTTTTTTGTTTTTTATCAAAACTATATGTTTGATAGCATGGTTCATTTTCTAACTAAATGATTGAATTTCTTACTTGCAGTCGAGGGGAGGCAATCATGAAATCTGGGATTCTCAATTTGGTAAGTAGAAGCTACTAATCTCATTTGAGTACATTAATATTTTTTAGGTAATAACATACTGTTTATTTAAAAGCCATAATGAATACAATAATAGTAAAAGTAACACTATAACAATACCAATAGCAATATAGCATTGTAGCAGTTGTAGTGTAATAGTAATTTAGAGAAAAGAGTAGTAGTAGTATAGCAGTAGTAGTTTAGATGCATTAGTAGTGGGAGTAGCAGTTTTGATGAGTAGCAGTAATACTGGCAATTAAAATCGAGCAGCCGTTGCAATAGAGCGGTAGGAGCTCGAATTGATTAGCAATTTCGGTGTAGGCGTAAAAGCTTAAATGGAGTAGTTGTAACACCATAAATTTAAAAGAAAAGTAATAAAAGTATAACAGTAGCAATGCGGAGAGAGCAGTAGCTGTGATGGATTAGCAGTAGCAGTTTAACTTGATTAGCAACGGCAATAGCAGTTTGGATGAGTAGCAGTAGTAGTAGAAGCTTTCATGAGTAGCAATTCAAGTTGAGATAGAAAGGCAGAAGCAGTAGCAGTTTTGAATGGTAATAAAAGGAGTTTAAATGGGTAGCTGTAGCTGTACAACAATAGTAGTTCGGATTGAGAAGTAATTGCAGTATAGCTGTAGTAGCTTAAACGAAGTGGCACTAGCAGCAGCAGTTTAGAGGAGTAGCACTAGCATATAGCACTCGTAGCTTAGATAGAGTAGCAATGGCAGTGCAGTAGTATAGTGGTAGAAGTTTGGTTATAGTAGGACTAGCAGCAGAGGTTTTGACGGAGGAGAAGTTTAGATATGTATCGTATTTTCTAACTGGAGTTGAAATATATTGATTCAGCTACTTTGCGATCATTATGAAAATGTTGCAGCTTTTCATTGCTGGGATTGTAATATTGAGACGAGGCACCATAAGGTTCATTCTTTTTGTTGTCACTGAATTTTGATTTGGTTATTACGTATAATATTTTTCTTGTTTTGCTATTTTTTTTCATTGAATTCAAGTTATATCCTACCTTCCCAACCATAAGAGGAGAAGAATAGCGTTTGTCTTTTCAGAGAATGTTTTTATTAGATCTTTACTTTTTAAGTGTGTGGTACAGATTGTTAAGGAGTTTCAAATTACATTTGCTCCTTTGAAAACTATCAAGGAACTTCAGCAAGCAACTAAAAGGTTCCCTAAATGGTTAATTACTTTTGAGCTGTAACTGTTGAGTATCTTGAAAGCATGGAAACTAATAAATGTCATTTTTTAATACCCAATCTTGTATCGCAGGTATACTTTGCTGGCTGTTCCCGCAAGTATACTTCATAATTTTTATTTGCATGTATTCATTCATGTCAATATCTTTATAGATGATATTTCTGACTTGGGATGCGAAAAATCAGGTTTATAAGTTTTGACCTCGTTTTTGTTGTGGTTTTGGCATAAGGCGTTTTGTATTTGAAATGGCTTGCCAGCTACCTTATTAAGATGTTTAGGGTTAATGAATATAAGCAAGTATTGGATACAGTTGAAGCACCCAATTACGGAGTGGATTGTTGATGTAAAACTTTATGCTGCACATGTTGCATTCGGGGCTGATGTTCCTCTCTCGCAAATTACTGGTACGATAGTATTTTTCATTAAATTGTTCTCCGTAGTTATTTAACGCAGTATGTCAAATCTAAGCCTACATTTAATAAGAAATAAGTCTATTTTCTGGCATGACAATCCTCATATCCCCCCCTCCAATCCACCTCCCCAGCTACGTTGCGACTAACTCGGCTTTTTAATTTGGAAAAAGTAAGAGCTAGCGAGGCCGAAAATGTTATCTCTAGGCATCCACTTAGACAGGGTAGACACATGATTGATTTGAAACACGGCACTGATGGGTAAACTACAGTTAAATGTCACTTTCTTGAGCAGATCATAGTTGGATGTAGTTTTGTTGCGCCATTTTATGAATTGTTTAGTATGGCTGCTAATTCTTTGATTTCAGAGAGGCTGAAGTCTAAATAGTGGCGTTACTTCTGGTGGGAAAGAGTTAAGTTATTTTGTTTTTTGTTTTTTTTTTCAAAACTATACGTTTGATAGCATTGTTAATTTTCTAACTAAATGATTGAATTTCTTACTTGCAGTCAAGGGGAGGCAATCATGAAATCTGGGATTCTCAATTTGGTAAGTAGAAGCTACTAATCTCATTTGAGTACATTAATATTTTTTAGGTAATAACATACTGTTTATTTAAAAGCAATAATGAATACAATAATAGTAAAAGTAACACTATAACAATACAAATAGCAATATAGCATTGTAGCAGTTGTAGTGTAATAGTAATTTAGAGAAAAGAGTAGTAGTAGTATAGCAGTAGTAGTTTAGATGCATTAGTAGTGGGAGTAGCAGTTTTGATGAGTAGCAGTAATACTGGCAATTAAAATCGAGCAGCCGTTGCAATAGAGCAGTAGGAGCTCGAATTGCTTAGCAATTTCGGTGTAGGCGTAAAAGCTTAAATGGAGTAGTTGTAACACCATAAATTTAAAAGAAAAGTAATAAAAGTATAACAGTAGCAATGCGGAGAGAGCAGTAGCTGTGATGGATCAGCAGTAGCAGTTTAACTTGATTAGCAACGGCAATAGCAGTTTGGATGAGTAGCAGTAGTAGTAGAAGCTTTCATGAGTAGCAATTCAAGTTGAGATAGAAAGGCACAAGCAGTAGCAGTTTTGAATGGTAATAAAAGGAGGTTAAATGGGTAGCTGTAGCTGTACAACAATAGCAGTTCGGATTGAGAAGTA
>JAJFZO010000193.1:0-33704 GCA_021397835.1 Moringa oleifera
TGCCCACGTTTTTCCCATCGATGAGGCCTTGGCAGCAGGGGTGTCACACCTTGCCCTGGCTGGCCGTGTGGCTCACTCATTGCTAACAGCCGATGATCATGTCGTTGAACGTGGTGCGCAACGAGTCCGCCGAGGCAAGCCTAGGCGTCGTGATCCAGCCCCGCATACGTAATCTCGAGGGCCTACGACGAAGCACTCTGCATGCTCAAAATCCCCCCAGCGATTCGGCCCTCGCATAGCATGCATCATCATTAGCCTCGCCGCCCACACCGTCAAGCTTGTGTAGCCACATCCCAGCTTATTATCCCACGATTTTTCCCATTTCGTTGCCCACGTTTTTCCCACCGATGAGGCCTTGAAAGCAGGGTCTCACGCCTTGCCCTGGCTGGCCGTGTGGCTTACTCATTGCTAACGACCGACGATCGTGTCGTTGAACACGGTGTGCAACGAGTCCGCCGAGCCAGGCCTGGGCGTCGGGATCCAGCCCCGCATCCGCAATCTCGAGGGCCTACGACGAAGCACTCCGCATGCTCAAAATCCTCGCAGCGATTTGGCCCTCGCGTAGCATGCATCATCATTAGCTTCGCCGCCCACACCGTCAAGCTAGTGTAGCCACATCCCAGCTTATTATCCCACGATTTTTCCCATTTCGTTGCCCACGTTTTTCCCACCGATGAGGCCTTGGCAGCAGGGTCTCACGCCTTGCCTTGGCTGGCCGTGTGGCACACTCATTGCTAACGGCCGACGATCGTGTCGTTGATCACGGTGCGCAACGAGTCAGCCGAAGCAAGCCTAGGCGTCGGGATCCAGCCCCGGATCCGCCACCTCGAGGGCCTGCGATGAAGCACTCCGCATGCTCAAAATCCCCCAAGCGATTTGGCCTTCGCGTAGCATGCATCATCGTTAGCTTCGCCTCCAACACCGTCGAGTTTGTCTAGCCACATCCCAGCTCATTATCCCACGATTTTTCTCATTTCGTTGCCCACGTTTTTCCCACTGATGAGGCCTTGGCAGCAGGGGTGTCACGCCTTGCCATGGCTGGCCGTGCGGCTCACTCATTGCTAACGGCCGACGATCGTGTCGTTGATCGTGGTGCACAACGAGTCTGCCGAGGCAAGCTAGGGCGTCGGGATCCAGCCCCGCATCCGCCACCTCGAGGGCCTGCGACGAAGCACTCCGCATGCTCAAAATCTCCCCAGCGATTTGGCCCTCGCGTAGCATGCGACATCATTAGCTTCGCCGCCCACACCGTCGAGCTTGCGTAGCCACATCCCAGCTTATTATCCTATGATTTTTCTCATTTCTTTGCCCACCTTTTTCCCACCGATGAGGCCTTGGCAGCAGGGTGTCACGCCTTGCCATGGCTGGCCGTGTGGCTCACTCATTGCTAATGGTCGACGATCGTGTCGTCGATCGCACTGCGCAACGAGTCCGCCAAAGAAAGCCTAGGCGTCGGGATCCAGCCCCGCATCCGCCACCGCGAGGGCCTGCGATGAAGCACTTTGCATGCTCAACATCCCCCCAGTGATTTGGCCTTCGCGTAGCATGCATCATCATTAGCTTCTTGGCCCACACTGTCGAGCTTGTGTAGCCACATCCCAGCTCATTATCCCACGATTTCTCTCATTTCGTTGCCCACGTTTTCCCACCGATGAGGCCTTGGCAGCAGGGGTGTCACGCCTTGCCATGGCTGGCCGTGTGGCTCCCTCATTGCTAACGGCCAACGATCGTGTCATCGATCGCGCTGCGCAACGAGTCCACAAAGGCAAGCCTGGGCGTCGGGATCCAGCCCCGCATCCGCCACCTCGAGGGCCTGCGACGAAGAACTCCGCATGCTCGAAATCCCCCCAGCGATTTGGCCCTCGCGTAGCACCCGTCATCATTAGCTTTGCCGCCCACACCGTCGAGCTGGTGTAGCCAGATCCCAGCTTATTATCCCATGATTTCTCTCATTTCGTTGCCCACCTTTTTCCCACCGATGAGGCCTTGGCAGCAGGTGTGTCACGCCTTGCCATGGCTGGCCGTGTGGCTCACTCATTGCGAACGGTCGACGATCGTGTCGTCGATCGCACTGCACAACGAGTCCCCCAAGGAAAGCCTGGGCGTCGGGATCCAGCCCGGCATCCGCCACTTTGAGGGCCTGCGACGAAGCACTCTGCATGCTCAAAATCCCCCCAGCGATTTGGCCTTCGCGCAGCATGCATCATCATTAGCTTCGCGGCCCACACCGTCGAGTTTATCTAGCCACATCCCAGCCCATTATCCCACGATTTCTCTCATTTCGTTGCCCACGTTTTCCCACCGATGAGGCCTTGGCAGCAGGGGTGTCACGCCTTGCCATGGCTGGCCGTGTGGCTCCCTGATTGCTAACAGCCGACGATCGTGTCGTCGATCGCGCTGCGTAACGAGTCCGCCTAGGCAAGCCTGGGCATCGGGATCTAGCCCCGCATCCGTCGCCTCGAGGGCCTTTGACGAAGCACTCCGCATGCTCAAAATCCCCCCAGCAATTTAGCCATCGCGTAGCATGCATCATCATTAGCTTCGCCACCAACACTGTCGAGTTGGTCTAGCCATATCCCAGCTCATTATTCCACGATTCATCTCATTTTATTGCCTACGTTTTTCCCACCGATGAGGCTTTGGCAGCAGGGGTGTCACGCCTTGCCCTGGCTGGCCGTGTGGCTCACTCATTGCTAATAGCCGACGATCATGTCGTTGAACGCGGTGCACAACTAGTCCGCCGAGGCAAGCATGGGCGTCGGGATCCAGCCCCGCATCCGCAATCTCGAGGGCCTATGATGAAGCACTCTGCATGCTCAAAATCCCCCCAGCGATTCGGCCCTCGCATAGTATGCATCATCATTAGCCTCACCGCCCACACCGTCAAGCTTGTGTAGCCACATCCCAGCTTATTATCCCACGATTTTTCCCATTTCGTTGCCCACGTTTTTCCCACCGATGAGGCCTCGACAGCAGGGTCTCACTCCTTGCCCTAGTTGGCCGTGTGGCTCACTCATTGCTAATGGCCGACGATCGTGTCGTTGATCGCGGTGCGCAACGAGTCTACTGAGGCAAGCCTGGGCGTCGGGATCCAGCCCCGCATGTGCCACCTCGAGGGCCTACGACTGAGCACTCCGCATGCTCAAAATCCCCCCAGTGATTTGGTCCTCGCGTAGCAAGCATCATCATTAGCCTCGCCGCCCACACCGTCGAGCTTGTCTAGCCACATCCTAGCTTTTTATCCCATGATTTCTCTCATTTTGTTGCCCACCTGTTTCCCACCGATGAGGCCTTGGCAGCAGGGTGTCACGCCTTGCCCAGGCTGGCCGTGTGGCTCACTCATTGTTAACGGCCGATGATCGTGTCGTCGATCGCACTGCGCAACGGGTCCGCCAAGAAAAGCCTGGGCATCGGGATCCAGCCCTGCATCCGCCACCTCGAGGGCCTACGACGAAGCACTCCGCATTCTCAAAATCCCCCCAGCGATTTGGCCCTCGCGTAGCATGCGTCATCATTAGCTTCGCAGCCCACACCGTCGAGTTTATCTAGCCACATCCCAGCTCATTCTCCCACGATTTCTCTCATTTCGTTGCCCATATTTTTCCCACCGATGAGGCCTTGGCAGCAGGGTGTCACGCCTTGCCATGGCTGGCCATGTGGCTCCCTCATTGCTAACGGCCAACGATCGTGTCATCGATCATGCTGCGCAACGAGTCCGCAAAGGCAAGACTGGGCGTCGGGATCCAGCCCCGCATCCGTCCCCTCGAGGGCCTGCGACGAAGCACTCCGCATGCTCAAAATCCCCCCATCGATTTGGCCCTCGCGTAGCATGCGTCATCATTAGCTTCGCCGCCCACACCGTCGAACTTGTGTAGCCACATCCCAGCTTATTATCCCATGATTTTTTTCATTTCGTTGCCCACCTTTTTCCCATCGATGAGGCCTTGGCAGCAGGGTGTCACGCCTTGCCCTGGCTGGCCGTGTGGCTCACTCATTGCTAACGGTCGACGATCGTGTCGTCGATCGCACTGCGCAACGAGTCCCCCAAGGAAAGCCTGGGCGTCGGGATCCAGCCCCGCATCCGCCACCTCGAGGGCCTGCGACGAAGCACTCTGCATGCTCAAAATCCCCCCAGCGATTTGGCCTTCGCGTAGCATGCATGATCATTAGCTTCGCGGCCCACACCGTCGAGTTTATCTAGCCACATGCCAGCTCATTATCCCACGATTTCTCTCATTTCGTTGCCCACGTTTTCCCACCGATGAGGCCTTGGCAGCAGGGGTGTCACGCCTTGCCATGGCTGGCCGTGTGGCTCCCTTATTGCTAACGGCCCACGATCCTGTCGTCGATCGCTCTGCGCAACGAGTCTGCCTAGGCAAGCCTGGGCATCGGGATCTAGCCCCGCATCCGTCGCCTCGAGGGCCTATGACGAAGCGCTCCGCATGCTCAAAATCCCCCCAGCGATTTGGCCATCGCGCAGCATGCATCATTGTTAGTTTCGCCACCAACACTGTCGAGTTTGTCTAGCCACATCCCGCTAATTATCCCACGATTTCTCTCATTTTGTTGCCCACGTTTTTCCCACCGATGAGGCCTTGGCAGCAGGGGTGTCACGCCTTGCCCTGGCTGGCCGTGTGGCTCACTCATTACTAACAGCCGACGATCATGTCGTTGAACGCGGTGCGCAACGAGTCCGCCGAGGCAAGCCTGGGCGTCGGGATCCAGCCCCGCATCCGCAATCTCGAGGGCCTACGACGAAGCACTCCGCATGCTCAAAATCCCCCCAGTGATTTGGCCCTCGCGTAGCATGCATCATCATTGGCCTCGCCGCCCACACCGTGAAGCTTGTGTAGCCACATCCCAGCTTATTATCCCAAGATTTTTCCCATTTCGTTGCCCACGTTTTTCCCACCGATGAGGCCTTGGCAGCAGGGTCTCACGCCTTGCCCTGGCTGGCCGTGTGGCTCACTCATTGCTAACGGCCGACGATCGTGTCGTTGAACGCGGTGCGCAACGAGTCCGCCTAGGCAGGCCCGGGCGTCGGGATCCAGCCCCACATCCACAATCTCGAGGGCCTACAACGAAGCACTTCGCATGCTCAAAATCCCCCCAGTGATTTGGCCCTCGCGTAGCATGCATCATCATTGGCCTCGCCGCCCACACCGTGAAGCTTGTGTAGCCACATCCCAGCTTATTATCCCACGATTTTTCCCATTTCGTTGCCCACGTTTTTCCCACCGATGAGGCCTTGGCAGCAGGGTCTCACGCCTTGCCCTAGCTGGCCGTGTGGCTCACTCATTGCTAACGGCCGACGATAGTGTCATTGATCGCGGTGCGCAACGAGTCTACCGAGGCAAGCCTGGGCGACGGGATCCAGCCCGCATGCGCCACCTCGAGGGCTTACGACGAAGCACTCCGCATGCTCAAAATCCCCCCAGCGATTTGGCCCTCGCGTAGCAAGCATCATCATTAGCCTCGCCGCCCACATCGTCGAGCTTGTCTAGCCACATCCTGGCTTATTATCCCATGATTTCTCTCATTTCGTTGCCCACCTTTTTCCCACCGATGAGGCCTTGGTAGCAGGGTGTCACACCTTACCCTGGCTGGCCGTGTGGCTCGCTCATTGTTAACGGCCGACGATCGTGTCGTCGATCGCACTGCGCAACAGGTCCGCCAAGGAAAGCCTGGGCATCGGGATCCAGCCCCGCATCCTCCACCTAGAGGGCCTGCGATGAAGCACTCCGCATGTTCAAAATCCCCCCAACGATTTGGCCCTCGCGTAGCATGCGTCATCATTAGCTTCGCAGCCCACACCGTCGAGTTTATCTAGCCACATCCCAGCTCATTATCCCACGATTTCTCTCATTTCGTTGCCCACATTTTTTCCACCGATGAGGCCTTGGCAGCAGGGTGTCACACCTTGCCCTGGCTGGCCGTGTGGCTCACTCATTGCTAACGGTCGACGATCGTGTCATCGATCGCACTGCGCTACGAGTCCCCCAAGGAAAGCCTGGGCGTCGGGATCCAGCCCAGCATCCGCCACCTCGAGGGCCTGCGACGAAGCACTCCGCATGTTCAAAATTCCCCCAGCGATTTGGCCTTCGCGTAGCATGCATCATAATTAGCTTCGCGGCCCACAGCATTGAGTTTATCTAGCCACATCCCAGCTCATTATCCCACGATTTCTCTCATTTCGTTGCCCACTTTTCCCACCGATGAGGCCTTGGCAGCAGGGGTGTCACGCCTTGCCATGGCTGGCCGTGTGGCTCCCTTATTGCTAACGGCCGACGATCGTGTCGTCGATCGTGCTGCGCAACGAGTCCGCCTAGGCAAGCCTTGGCATCGGGATCTAGCCCCGCATCCGTCGCCTCGAGGGCCTATGACGAAGCACTCCGCATGCTCAAAATCCCCCAAGCGATTTGGCCATCGCGTAGCATGCATCATCGTTAGCTTCGCCACCAACACCGTCGAGTTTGTCTAGCCACATCCCAGCTCACTATCCCACGATTTCTCTCATTTCGTTGCCCACGTTTTCCCACCGTTGAGGCCTTGGCAGCAGGGGTGTCACGCCTTGCCATGGCTGGCCGTGTGGCTCCCTTATTGCTAACGGCCGACGATCGTGTCGTCGATCACGCTGCGCAACGAGTCTGCCTAAGCTAGCCTGGGCATCTGGATCTAGCCCCGCATCCGTCGCCTCGGGGGCCTATGACGAAGCACTCCGCATGCTCAAAATCCCCCCAGCGATTTGGCCATCGCGTAGCATGCATCATCGTTAGCTTCGCCACCAACACCGTCAAGTTTGTCTAGCCACAACCCAGCTTATTATCCCACGATTTTTCTCATTTTGTTGCCCACGTTTTTCCCACCGATGAGGCCTTGGCAGCAGGGGTGTCACGCCTTGCCCTGGCTGGCCGTGTGGCTCACTCATTGCTAACAGCCGACGATCATGTCGTTGAACGCGGTGCGCAACGAGTACACCGAGGCAAGCCTGGGCGTCGTGATCCAGCCCCGCATCCGTAATCTCGAGGGCCTGCGACGAAGCACTCCGCATGCTCAAAATCCCCCCAGCGATTTGGCCCTCGCATAGCATGCATCATCATTAGCCTCGCCGCCCACATCGTCAAGCTTGTGTAGCCACATCCCAGCTTATTGTCCCACGATTTTTCCCATTTCATTGCCCACGTTTTTCCCATCGATGAGGCCTTGGCAGCAGGGTCTCACGCCTTGCCCTGGCTGGCCGTGTGGCTCACTCATTGCTAAGGGCCGACAATCGTGTCGTTGAACGCGGTGCGCAACGAGTCCGTCGAGGTAGGACTGGGCTTCGGGATCCAGCCCCGCATCCGCAATCTCGAGGGCCTACGCCGAAGCACTCTGCATGCTCAAAATCCCCCCAGCGATTTGGCCATCGCGTAGCATGCATCATCATTAGCCTCGCCGCCCACACCGTCAAGCTTGTGTAGCCACATCTCAGCTTATTATCCAACGATTTTTCCCATTTCGATGCCAACATTTTTCCCACCGATGAGGCCTTGGCAGTAGTGTCTCACGCCTTGCCCTGGCTGGCCGTGTTGCACACTCATTGCTAACGGCCAACGATCGTGTCGTTGATCGCGGTGCGTAACGAGTCTGCCGAGGCAAGCCTGGGCGTCGGGATCCAGCTCCGCATCCGCCACCTCGAGGGCCTGCGACGAAGCACTCCGCATGCTCAAAATCCCCCCAGCGATAATGCCTTCGCGTAGCATGCATCATCGTTAGCTTCGCCACCAACACCGTCGAGTTTGTCTAGCCACATCCCAGCTCATTATCCCACGATTTTTCTCATTTTGTTGCCCACGTTTTTCCCATCGATGAGGCCTTGGCAGCAGGGGTGTCACACCTTGCCCTGGCTGGCCGTGTGGCTCACTCATTGCTAACAGCCGATGATCATGTCGTTGAACGTGGTGCGCAACGAGTCCGCCGAGGCAAGCCTAGGCGTCGTGATCCAGCCCCGCATACGTAATCTCGAGGGCCTACGACGAAGCACTCTGCATGCTCAAAATCCCCCCAGCGATTCGGCCCTCGCATAGCATGCATCATCATTAGCCTCGCCGCCCACACCGTCAAGCTTGTGTAGCCACATCCCAGCTTATTATCCCACGATTTTTCCCATTTCGTTGCCAACGTTTTTCCCACCGATGAGGCCTTGGCAGCAGGGTCTCACGCCTTGCCCTGGCTGGCCGTGTGGCTCACTCATTGCTAACGGCCGACGATCGTGTCGTTGAACGTGGTGCGCAACGAGTCCGCCGAGGTAGGACTGGGCGTCGGGATCCAGCCCCGCATCCGCAATCTCGAGGGCCTACGACGAAGCACTCCGCATGCTCAAAATCCCCCCAGCGATTTGGCCCTCGCGTAGCATGCATCATCATTAGCCTCGCCGCCCACACCGTTAAGCTTGTATAGCCACATCCCAGCTTATTATCCCACGACTTTTCCCATTTCGTTGCCCACGTTTTTCCCACCGATGAGGCCTTGGAAGCAGGGTCTCACGCCTTGCCCTGGCTGGCCGTGTGGCACACTCATTGCTAACGGCCAACGATCGTGTCGTTGATCGCGGTGCGCAACGAGTCTGCCGAGGCAAGCCTGGGCGTCGGGATCCAGCCCCGCATCCGCCACCTCGAGGGCCTGCGACGAAGCACTCCGCATGCTCAAAATCCCCCCAGCGATTTGGCCTTCGCGTAGCATGCATCATCGTTAGCTTCGCCACCAACACCGTCGAGTTTGTCTAGCCACATCCCAGCTCATTATCCCACGATTTTTCTCATTTTGTTGCCCACGTTTTTCCCATCGATGAGGCCTTGGCAGCAGGGGTGTCACACCTTGCCCTGGCTGGCCGTGTGGCTCACACATTGCTAACAGCCGACGATCATGTCGTTGAACGCGGTGCGCAACGAGTCCGCCGAGGCAATCCTAGGCGTCATGATCCAGCCCCGCATCCGTAATCTCGAGGGCCTACGATGAAGCACTCTACATGATCAAAATCCCCCCAGCGATTCGGCCCTCGCATAGCATGCATCATCATTAGCCTCGCCGCCCACACTGTCAAGCTTGTGTAGCCACATCCCAGCTTATTGTCCCACGATTTTTCCCATTTCGTTGCCAACGTTTTTCCCACCGATGAGGCCTTGGCAGCAGGGTCTCACGCCTTGCCCTGGCTGGCCGTGTGGCTCACTCATTGCTAACGGCCGACGATCGTGTCGTTGAACGCGGTGCGCAACGAGTCCGCCGAGGTAGGACTGGGCGTCGGGATCCAGCCCCGCATCCACAATCTCGAGGGCCTACGATGAAGCACTCCGCATGCTCAAAATTCCCCCAGCGATTTGGCCCTCGCGTAGCATGCATGATCATTAGCCTCGCTACCCACACCGTCAAGCTTGTGTAGCCACATCCCAGCTTAATATCCCACGATTTTTTCCATTTTGTTGCCCACGTTTTTCCCACCGATAAGGCCTTGGCAGCAGGGTCTCACACCTTGCCCTGGCTGGCCGTGTGGCTTACTCATTGCTAACGGCCGACGATCGTGTCATTGAACGCGGTGCGCAACGAGTCTGCCGAGGCAAGCCTGGGCGTCGGGATCCATCCCCACATCCGCCACCTCGAGGGCCTGCGACGAAGCACTCCGCATGCTCAAAATCCCCCTAGCGATTTGGCCTTCGCGTAGCATGCGTCATCGTTAGCTTCGCCACCAACACCGTCGAGTTTGTCTAGCCACATCCTAGCTCGTTATCCCACGATTTTTCTCATTTTGTTGCCCACGTTTTTCCCACCGATGAGACCTTAGCAGCAGGGGTGTCACGCCTTGCCATGGCTGGCCGTGTGGCTCCCTCATTGCTAACGGCCGACGATCGTGTCGTCGATCGCGCTGCGCAACGAATCCGCCTAGGCAACCTTTGGTGTCGGGATCCAGCCCCGCATCCGTCGCATCGAAGGCCTGCGACGAAGCACTATGCATGCTCAAAATCCCTCCAGCGATTTGGCCTTCGCGTAGCATGCATCATCGTTAGCTTCGCCTCCAACACCGTCGAGTTTGTCTAGCCACATCCCAGCTCATTATCCCACGATTTTTCTCATTTCGTTGCCCACGTTTTTCCCACTGATGAGGCCTTGGCAGCAGGGGTGTCACGCCTTGCCCTGGCTGGCCGTGCGGCTCACTCATTGCTAACGGCCGACGATCGTGTCGTTGATCGTGGTGCACAACGAGTCTGCCGAGGCAAGCTAGGGCATCGGGATCCAGCCCCGCATCCGCCACCTCGAGGGCCTGCGACGAAGCACTCCGCATGCTCAAAATCCCCCCAGCTTTTGGCCCTCGCGTAGCATGCGTCATCATTAGCTTCGCCGCCCACACCGTCGAGCTTGTGTAGCCATATCCCAGCTTATTATCCTATGATTTTTCTCATTTCTTTGATCATCTTTTTCCCACAGATGAGGCCTTGGCAGCAGGGTGTCACGCCTTCCCCCGGCTGGCCGTGTAGCTCACTCATTGCTAACGGTCGACGATCGTGTCGTCGATCGCACTGCGCAACAAGTCCCCCAATGAAAGCCTGGGCGTCGGGATCCAGCCCCGCATCCGCCACCTTGAGGGCCTGCGACGAAGCACTCTGTATGCTCAAAATCCCCCCAGCGATTTGGCCTTCGCGTGGCATGCATCATCATTAGCTTTGCGGCCCACACTGTCGAGCTTGTGTAGCCACATCCCAGCTCATTATCCCACGATTTCTCTCATTTCGTTGCCCACGTTTTCCCACCGATGAGGCCTTGGCAGCAGGGGTGTCACGCCTGGCCATGGTTGACCGTGTGGCTCCCTCATTGCTAACGGCCAACGATCGTGTCGTCGATCGCGCTGCGCAACGAGTCCGCAAAGGCAAGCCTGGGCGTTGGGATCCAGCCCCGCATCCATCGCCTCGAGGGCCTGCGACGAAGCACTCCGCATGCTCAAAGTCCCCCCAGTGATTTGGCCCTCGCGTAGCATGCGTTATCATTAGCTTCGCCGCCTACACCGTCGAGCTTGTGTAGCCAGATCCCAGCTTATTATCCAATGATTTCTCTCATTTCATTGCCCACCTTTTTCCCGCCGATGAGGCCTTGGCAGCAGGGGTGTCACGCCTTGCCATGGCTGGCCGTGTGGCTCCCTCATTGCTAACGGCCAACGATCGTGTCGTCGATCGCGCTGCGCAACGAGTCCGCAAAGGCAAGCCTGGGCGTCGGGATCCAGCGCCGCAGCTGTCGCCTCGAGTGCCTGCGACGAAGCACTCCGCATGCTCAAAATCCCCCCAGCGATTTGGCCCTCGCGTAGCATGCGTCATCATTAGCTTCGTCGCCCACACCGTCGAGCTTGTGTAGCCACATCCCAGCTTATTATCCCATGATTTTTCTCATTTCGTTGCCCACGTTTTTCCCATGGCCTTGGCAGCAGGGTGTCACGCCTTGCCCTGGCTGGCCGTGTGGCTCACTCATTGCTAACGGTCGACGATCATGTCGTCGATCGCACTGCGCAACGAGTCCCCCAAGGAAAGCTTAGGCGTCGGGATCCAGCCCCGCATCCGCCGCCTCGAGGGCCTATGACGAAGCACTCCGCATGCTCAAAATCCCCCCAGCGATTTGGCCATCGCGTAGCATGCATCATCGTTAGCTTCGCCACCAACACCGTCTAGTTTGTCTAGCCACATCCCAGCTCATTATCCCACGATTTTTCTCATTTTGTTGCCCACGTTTTTTCCACTGATGAGGCCTTGGCAGCAGGAGTGTCACGCCTTGCCCTGGCTAGCCGTGTGGCTCACTCATTGCTAACAGCGGACGATCATGTCGTTGAACGCGGTGCGCAACGAGTCCGCCGAGGCAAGCCTGGGCGTCGGGATCCAGCCCCACATCCACAATCTCGAGGGCCTACAACGAAGCACTCCGCATGCTCAAAATCCCCCCAGCGATTTGGCCCTCGCGTAGCATGCATCATCATTAGCCTCGCCGCCCACACCGTCAAGCTTGTGTAGATATCCCAGCTTATTATCCCACGATTTTTCCCATTTCGTTGTCCACGTTTTTCCCACCGATGAGGCCTTAGCAGCAGGGTCTCACGCCTTTCCCTGGCTGGCCGTGTGGCTCACTCATTGCTAACGGCCGACGATCGTGTCGTTGAACATGGTGCGCAACGAGTCCACCTAGGCAGACCTGGGCGTCGGGATCCAGCCCCGCATCCGCAATCTCGAGGGCCTACGATGAAGCACTCCGCATGCTCAAAATCCCCCCAAGCGATTTGGCCCTCGTGTAGTATGCGTCATCATTAGCTTCGTAGCCCACACCGTCGAGTTTATCTAGCCACATCCCAGCTCATTATCCTACGATTTCTCTCATTTCGTTGCACACATTTTTCCCACCGATGAGACCTTGGCAGCAGGGTGTCACTCCTTGCCCTGGCTGGCCGTGTGGCTCACTCATTGCTAACGGTCGACGATCGTGTCGTCGATCGCACTGCGCTACGAGTCCCCCAAGGAAAGGCTCGGCGTCGGGATCCAGCCCCGCATCCGCCACCTCGAGGGCCTGTGACGAAGCACTCTGCATGCTCAAAATCCCCCCAGCGATTTAGCCTTCGCGTAGCATGCATCATCATTAGCTTCGCGGCCCACACCGTCAAGTTTATCTAGCCACATCCCAGCTCATTATCCCACGATTCCTCTCATTTCGCTGCCCACGTTTTCCCACCGATGAGGCCTTGGCAGCAGGGGTGTCACGCCTTGCCATGGCTGGCCGTGTGGCTCCCTTATTGCTAACGGCCGACGATCGTGTCGTCGATCGCGCTGCGCAACGAGTCCGCCTAGGCAAGCCTGGGCATCGGGATCTAGCCCCGCATCCGTCGCCTCGAGGGCCTATGATGAAGCACTCCGCATTCTCAAAATCCCCCCAGCGATTTGGCCATCGCGTAGCATGCATCATCGTTAGCTTCGCCACCAACACCGTCGAGTTTGTCTAGCCACATCCCAGCTCATTATCCCATGATATTCCTCATTTTGCTGCTCACGTTTTTCCCACCGATGAGGCCTTGGTAGCAGGGGGTGTCACGCCTTGCCATGGCTGGCCGTGTGGCTCCCTCATTGCTAACGGCCGACGATCGTGTCGTCTATCGCGCTGCGCAACGAATCCACCTAGGCAACCCTGGGCATCGGGATCCTGCCCGGCATTCGTCGCCTCGAGGGCCTGCGACGAAGCACTACGCATGCTCAAAATACCTCCAGCGATTTGGCCTTCGAGTAGCATGCATCATCGTTAGCTTCGCCTCCAACACCGTCGAGTTTGTCTAGCCACATCCCAGCTCATTATCGCACGATTTTTCTCATTTCGTTGCCCACGTTTTCCCCACCGATGAGGCCATGGCAGCAGGGGTGTCACGCCTTGCCCTGGCTGGCCGTACGGCTCACTCATTGCTAACGGCCGACGATCGTGTCGTTGAACGCGGTGCGCAACGAGTCCGCCAAGGCAGGCCTGGGCGTCGGGATCCAGCCCCGCATCCACAATCTCGAGGGCCTACGACGAAGCACTCCGCATGCTCAAAATCCCCCCAGCGATTTGGCCCTCGCGTAGCATGCGTTATCATTAGCTTCGTAGCCCACACCGTCGAGTTTATCTAGCCATATCCCAGCTCATTATCCTACGATTTCTCTCATTTCGTTGCCCACATTTTTCCCACCGATGAGGCCTTGGCAGCAGGGTGTCACGCCTTGCCCTGGCTGGCCGTGTGGCTCACTCATTGCTAACGATCGACGATCGTGTCGTCGATCGCACTGCGCTACAAGTCCCCCAAGGAAAGCCTGGGCGTCGGGATCCAGCCCCGCATCCGCCACCTCGAGGGCTTGCGACGAAGCACTCTGCATGCGCAAAATCCCCCCAGCGATTTGGCCTTCGCGTAGCATGCATCATCATTAGCTTCGCGGCCCACACCATCGAGTTTATCTAGCCACATCCCAGCTTATTATCCCACGATTTCTCTCATTTCGCTGCCCACGTTTTCCCACCGATGAGGCCTTGGCAGCAGGGGTGTCACGCCTTGCCATGGCTGGCCGTGTGGCTCCCTTATTGCTAACGGTCGACGATCGTGTCGTCGATCGCGCTGCGCAATGAGTCTGCCTGGGCATCGGGATCTAGCCCTGTCCGTCGCCTCGAGGGCCTATGACGAAGCACTCCGCATTCTCAAAATCCCCCCAGCGATTTGGCCATCGCATAGCATGCATCATCGTTAGCTTCGCCGCCAACACCGTCGAGTTTGTCTAGCCACATCCCAGCTCATTATCCCATGATTTTCCTCATTTTGCTGCCCACGTTTTTCCCACCGATGAGGCCTTGGTGGCAGGGGTGTCACGCCTTGCCATGGCTGGCCGTGTGGCTCCCTCATTGCTAACGGCCGACGATCGTGTCGTCTATCGCGCTGCGCAACGAATCCTCTTAGGCAACCCTGGGCGTCGGGATCCAGCCCCGCATCCGTCGCCTCGAGGGCCTGCGACGAAGCACTACGCATGCTCAAAATCCCTCCAGCGATTTGGCCTTCGCGTAGCATGCATCATCGTTAGCTTCGCCTCCAACACCGTCGAGTTTGTTTAGCCACATCCCAGCTCATTATCCCACGATTTTTCTAATTTCGTTGCCCACGTTTTTCCCACCGATGAGGCCTTGGCAGCAGGGGTGTCATGCCTTGCCCTGGCTGGCCGTGCGGCTCACTCATTGCTAACGGCCGACGATCTTGTCGTTGATCGTGGTGCACAACGAGTCCGCCGAGGCAAGCTAGGGCGTCGGGATCCAGCCCCGCATCCGCCACCTCGAGGGCCTGCGGCGAAGCACTCCGCATGCTCAAAATACCCCCAGTGATTTGGCCCTCGCGTAGCATGCGTCATCATTAGCTTCGCCGCCCACACCGTCGAGCTTGTGTAGCCAGATCCTAGCTTATTATCCCAGGATTTTTCTCATTTCGTTGCCCACCTTTTTCCCATCGATGAGGCCTTGGCAGCAGGGTGTCACGCCTTGCCCTGGCTGGCCGTGTGGCTCACTCATTGCTAATGGTCGACGATCGTGTCGTCGATCGCACTGCGTAACGAGTCCGTCAAGGAAAGCCTGGGCGTCGGGATCCAGCCCCGCATGTGCCACCTCGAGGGCCTATGACTAAGCACTCCGCATGCTCAAAATCCCCCCAGCGATTTGGTCCTCGCGTAGCAAGCATCATCATTAGCCTCGCCGCCCACACCGTCGAGCTTATCTAGCCACATCCTAGCTTTTTATCCCATGATTTCTCTCATTTCGTTGCCCACCTTTTTCCCACCGATGAGGCCTTGGCAGCAGGGTGTCACTCCTTGCCCAGGCTGGCCGTGTGGCTCACTGATTGTTAACGGCCGACGATCGTGTCGTCGATCGCACTGCGCAACGGGTCCACCAAGGAAAGCCTGGGCATCGGGATCTAGCCCTGCATCCGCCACCTCGAGGGCCTACGACGAAGCACTCCGCATGCTCAAAATCTCCCCAGCGATTTGGCCCTCGCGTAGCATGCGTCATCATTAGCTTCGCGGCCCACACCGTCGAGTTTATCTAGCCACATCCCAGCTCATTCTCCCACGATTTCTCTTATTTCGTTGCCCACGTTTTCCCACCGATGAGGCCTTGGCAGCAGGGTGTCACGCCTTGCCATGGCTGGCCGTGTGGCTCCCTCATTGCTAACGGCCAACGATCGTGTCGTCGATCGCGCTGCGCAACGAGTCTGCAAAGGCAAGCCTGGGCGTCGGGATCCAGCCCCACATCCGTCGCCTCGAGGGCCTGCGACGAAGCACTCCGCATGCTCAAAATCCCCCCAACGATTTGACCCTCGCATAGCATGCGTTATCATTAGCTTCGCCGCCCACACCGTCGAGCTTGTGTAGCCAGATCCCAGCTTATTATCCCATGATTTCTCTCATTTCGTTGCCCACCTTTTTCCCACCGATGAGGCCTTGGCAGCAGGGGTGTCACGCCTTGCCATGGTTGGCCATGTGGCTCCCTCATTGCTAACGGCCTACGATCGTGTCATCGATCGTGCTGCGCAACGAGTCCGCAAAGGCAAGCATGGGCGTCGGGATCCAGCCTCGCATCCGTCCCCTCGAGGGCCTGCGACGAAGCACTCCGCATGCTCAAAATCCCCCCAGCGATTTGGCCATTGTGTAGCATGCATCATCGTTAGCTTCGCCACCAACACCGTCGAGTTTGTCTAGCCACATCCTAGCTCATTATCCCACGATTTTTCTCATTTCGTTGCTCACGTTTTTCCCACCGATGAGGCCTTGGCAGCAGAGGTGTCACGCCTTGTCCTGGTTGGCCGTGTGGCTCACTCATTGCTAATGGCCGACGATCGTGTCGTTGATCGCGGTGCGCAACGAGTCTACTGAGGCAAGCCTGGGCGTCGGGATCCAGCCCCTCATGCGCCACCTCGAGGGCTTACGATGAAGCACTCCGCATGCTCAAAATCCCCCCAGCGATTTGGCCCTCGCGTAGCAAGCATCATCATTAGCCTCGCCGCCCACATCGTCGAGCTTGTCTAGCCACATCCTGGCTTATTATCCCATGATTTCTCTCATTTCGTTACCCACCTTTTTCCCACCGATGAGGCCTTGGTGACACCTTGCCCTGGCTGGCCGTGTGGCTCACTCATTGTTAACGGCTGACGATCGTGTCGTCGATCGCACTGCGCAACGGGTCCGCCAAGGAAAGCCTGGGCATCGGGATCCAGCCCCGCATCCTCCACTTCGAGGGCCAGCGACGAAGCACTCCGCATGTTCAAAATCCCCCCAATAATTTGGCCCTCGCGTAGCATGCATCATCATTAGCTTCGCAGCCTACACCGTCGAGTTTATCTAGCCACATCCCAGCTAATTATCCCACGATTTCTCTCATTTCGTTGCACACATTTTTCCCACCGATGAGGCCATGGCAGCAGGGTGTCACGCCTTGCCCTGGCTGGCCGTGTGGCTCACTCATTGCTAACGGTCGACGATCGTGTCGTCGATCGCACTACGCTACAAGTTCCCCAAGGAAAGCCTGGGCGTCGGGATCCAGCCCCGCATTCGCCACCTTGAGGGCCTGCGACGAAGCACTCTGCATGCTTAAAATTCCCCCAGCGATTTGGCCTTCGCGTAGCATGCATCATAATTAGCTTCGCGGCCCACACCATCGAGTTTATCTAGCCACATCCCAGCTCATTATCCCACGATTTCTCTCATTTCGTTGCCCACGTTTTCCCACCGATGAGGCCTTGGCAGCAGGGGTGTCATGCCTTGCCATGGCTGGCCGTGTGGCACACTCAATTCTAACGGCCAACGATCGTGTCGTTGATCGTGGTGCGCAACGAGTCTGCCGAGGCAAGCCTGTGCGTCGGGATCCAGCCCCGCATCCGCCACCTCGAGGGCCTGCTACGAAGCACTCCGCATGCTCAAAATCCCCCCAGCGATTTGGCCTTCGCGTAGCATGCATCATCGTTAGCTTCGCCACCAACACCGTCGAGTTTGTCTAGCCACATCCCAGCTCCTTATCCCACGATTTTTCTCATTTTGTTGCCCACGTTTTTCCCACCGATGAGGCCTTAGCAGCAGGGGTGTCACGCCTTGCCATGGCTGGCCGTGTGGCTCCCTTATTGCTAACGGCCGATGATCGTGTCGTCGATCGCGCTACGCAATGAGTCCGCCTAGGCAAGCCTGGGCATCGGGATCTAGCCCCGCATCCGTCGCCTCGAGGGCCTATGACGAAGCACTCCGCATGCTCAAAATCCCCCCAGCGATTTGGCCATCGCGTAGCATGCATCATCGTTAGCTTCACCACCAACACTGTCGAGTTTGTCTAGCCACATCCCAGCTCATTATCCCATGATTTTTCTCATTTTGTTGCCCACGTTTTTCCCACCGATGAGGCCTTGGCAGCAGGGGTGTCACGCCTTGCCCTGGCTGGCCGTGTGGCTCACTCATTGCTAACAGCCGACGATCATGTCGTTGAACGCGGTGCGCAACGAGTCCGCCGAGGCAAGCCTAGGCGTCGTGATCCAGCCCCGCATCCGTAATCTCGAGGGCCTACGACGAAGTACTCTGCATGCTCAAAATCCCCCCAACGATTCGGCCCTCGCATAGCATGCATCATCATTAGCCTCGCCGCCCACACCGTCAAGCTTGTGTAGCCACATCCCAGCTTATTATCCCACGATTTTTCCCATTTCGTTGCCCACGTTTTTCCCATCGATGAGGCCTTGGCAGCAGGGTCTCACGCCTTGCCCTGGCTGGCCGTGTGGCTCACTCATTGCTAAGGGCCGACAATCGTGTCGTTGAACGCGGTGCGCAACGAGTCCGTCGAGGTAGGACTGGGCTTCGGGATCCAGCCCCGCATCCGCAATCTCGAGGGCCTACGCCGAAGCACTCTGCATGCTCAAAATCCCCCCAGCGATTTGGCCATCGCGTAGCATGCATCATCATTAGCCTCGCCGCCCACACCGTCAAGCTTGTGTAGCCACATCTCAGCTTATTATCCAACGATTTTTCCCATTTCGATGCCAACATTTTTCCCACCGATGAGGCCTTGGCAGTAGTGTCTCACGCCTTGCCCTGGCTGGCCGTGTTGCACACTCATTGCTAACGGCCAACGATCGTGTCGTTGATCGCGGTGCGTAACGAGTCTGCCGAGGCAAGCCTGGGCGTCGGGATCCAGCTCCGCATCCGCCACCTCGAGGGCCTGCGACGAAGCACTCCGCATGCTCAAAATCCCCCCAGCGATAATGCCTTCGCGTAGCATGCATCATCGTTAGCTTCGCCACCAACACCGTCGAGTTTGTCTAGCCACATCCCAGCTCCTTATCCCACGATTTTTCTCATTTTGTTGCCCACGTTTTTCCCACCGATGAGGCCTTAGCAGCAGGGGTGTCACGCCTTGCCATGGCTGGCCGTGTGGCTCCCTTATTGCTAACGGCCGACGATCGTGTCGTCGATCGCGCTGCGCAACGAGTTCGCCTAGGCAAGCCTGGGCATCGGGATTTAGCCTCGCATCCGTCGCCTCGAGGGCCTATGACGAAGCACTCCGCATGCTCAAAATCCCCCCAGCGATTTGGCCATCGCGTAGCATGCATCATCGTTAGCTTCGCCACCAACACCGTCGAGTTTGTCTAGCCACATCCTAGCTCATTATCCCACGATTTTTCCCATTTTGTTGCTCACGTTTTTCCCACCGATGAGGCCTTGGCAGCAGAGGTGTCACGCCTTGTCCTGGCTGGCCGTGTGGCTCACTCATTGCTAACAGCCGACGATCATGTCGTTGAACGTGGTGCGCAACGAGTCCGCCGAGGCAAGCCTGGGCGTCGGGATCCAGCCCCGCATCCGCAATCTCGAGTGCCTACGCCGAAGCACTCCGCATGCTCAAAATCCCCCCAGCGATTTGGCCCTCGCGTAGCATGCATCATCATTAGCCTCGCCGCCCACACCGTCAAGCTTGTGTAGCCACATCCCAGCTTATTATCCAACGATTTTTCCCATTTCGTTGCCAAAGTTTTTCCCACTGATGAAGCCTTGGCAGCAGGGTCTCACGCCTTGCCTTGGCTGGCCGTGTGGCACACTCATTGCTAACGGCCAACGATCGTGTCTTTGATCGCGGTGCGCAACGAGTCTGCCGAGGCAAGCCTGGGCGTCGGGATCCAGCCCCGCATCCGCCACCTCGAGGGCCTGCGATGAAGCACTCCGCATGCTCAAAATCCCCCCAGTGATAATGCCTTCGCGTAGCATGCATCATCGTTAGCTTCGCCACCAACACCGTCAAGTTTGTCTAGCCACATCCCAGCTCCTTATCCCACGATTTTTCTCATTTTGTTGCCCACGTTTTTCCCACCGATGAGGCCTTGGCAGCAGGGGTGTCACGCCTTGCCATGGCTGGCCGAGTGGCTCCCTCATTGCTAACGGCCGACGATCATGTCGTCGATCGCGCTGCGCAACGAATCCGCCTAGGCAACCCTGGGCGTCGGGATCCAGCCCCACATCCGTCGCCTCGAGGGCCTGCGACGAAGCACTCCGCATGCTCAAAATCCCTCCAGCGATCTGGCCTTCGCGTAGCATGCATCATCGTTAGCTTCGCCACCAACACCGTCGAGTTTGTCTAGCCACATCCCAGCTCATTATCCCACGATTTTTCTCATTTTGTTGCCCACGTTTTTCCCACCGATGAGGCCTTGGCAGCAGGGGTGTCACGCCTTGCCCTGGCTGGCCGTGTGGCTCACACATTGCTAACAGCCGACGATCATGTCGTTGAACGCGGTGCGCAACGAGTCCGCCGAGGCAATCTTGGGCGTCATGATCCAGCCCCGCATCTGTAATCTCGAGGGCCTACGATGAAGCACTCTACATGATCAAAATCCCCCCAGCGATTCGGCCCCCGCATAGCATGCATCATCATTAGCCTCGCCGCCCACACTGTCAAGCTTGTGTAGCCACATCCCAGCTTATTGTCCCACGATTTTTTCCATTTCGTTGCCAACGTTTTTCCCACCGATGAGGCCTTGGCAGCAGGGTCTCACGCCTAGCCATGGCTGGCCGTGTGGCTCCCTTATTGCTAACGGCCGACGATCGTGTCGTCGATCGCGCTGCGCAACGTGTTCGCCTTGGCAAGCCTGGGCATCGGGATTTAGCCTCGCATCCGTCGCCTCGAGGGCCTATGACGAAGCACTCCGCATGCTCAAAATCCCCCCAGCGATTCGACCCTCGCATAGCATGCATCATCATTAGCCTCGCCGCCCACACTGTCAAGCTTGTGTAGCCACATCCCAGCTTATTGTCCCACGATTTTTTCCATTTCGTTGCCAACGTTTTTCCCACCGATGAGGCCTTGGCAGCAGGGTCTCACGCCTTGCCCTGGCTGGCCGTGTGGCACACTCATTGCTAACGGCCAACGATCGTGTCGTTGATCGCGGTGCGCAACGAGTGTGCCGAGGCAAGCCTGGGCGTCGGGATCCAGCCCCGCATCCACCACCTCGAGGGCCTGCGACGAACCACTCCGCATGCTCAAAATCCCCCCAGCGATTTGGCCCTCGCATAGCAAGCGTCATCATTAGCTTCGCCGCCCACACCGTCAAGCTTGTGTAGCCACATCCCAGCTCATTATCCCATGATTTTTCTCATTTCTTTGCCCACCTTTTTCCCACCGATGAGGCCTTGGCAGCAGGGTGTCACGCCTTGCCCTGGCTGGCCGTGTGGCTCACTCATTGCTAACGGTCGACGATCGTGTCATCGTTTGCACTGCGTAACGAGTCCGTCAAGGAAAGCCTGGGCGTCGGGATCCAGCCCCGCATCCGCCACCTCGAGGGCCTGTGACGAAGCACTCCGCATGCTCAAAATCCGCCCAGCGATTTGGCCATCGCGTAGCATGTATCATCGTTAGCTTCGCCACCAATACCGTCGAGTTTGTCTAGCCACATCCCAGCTCATTATCCCACGATTTTTCTCATTTTGTTGCCCACGTTTTTCCCACTGATGAGGCCTTGGCAGCAGGGGTGTCACGCCTTGCCATGGCTGGCCGTGTGGCTCCCTCATTGCTAACGGCCGACGATCGTGTCGTCGATCGCGCTGCGCAATGAATCCGCCTAGGCAACCCTGGGCGTCGAGATCCAGCGTCGCATCCGTCGCCTCGAGGGCCTGCGACGAAGCACTACGCATGCTCAAAATCCTTCCAGCGATTTGGTCTTCACGTAGCATGCATCATCGTTAGCTTCACCTCCAACACCGTCGCGTTTGTTTAGCCACATTCATTATCCCACGATTTTTCCCGTTGCCCACGTTTTTCCCACCGATGGCCTTGGCAGCAGGGGTGTGGCTGGCTGGCCGTGCGGCTCACTCATTGCTAACGGCCGACGATCGTGTCGTTGATCGTGGTGCGTAACGAGTCCGTCAAGGAAAGCCTGGGCGTCGGGATCCAGCCCCGCATCCGCCACATCGAGGGCCTGCGACGAAGCACTCTGCATGCTCAAAATCCCCCCAGCGATTTGGCCTTCGTGTAGCATGCATCATCATTAGCTTCGCGGTCCACACAGTCGAGCTTGCGTAGCCAGATCCTAGCTTATTATCCCATGATTTTTCTCATTTCGTTGCCCACCCTTTTCCCATCGATGAGGCCTTGGCAGCAGGGGTGTCACACCTTGCCCTGGCTGGCCGTGTGGCTCACTCATTGCTAACGGTCGACGATTGAGTCGTTGATCGCACTGCGCAACGAGTCCATCAAGGAAAGCCTGGGCGTCGGGATCCAGCCCCGCATCCGCCACCTCGAGGGCCTGCGACGAAGCACTCCGCATTCTCAAAATACCCCCAGCGATTTGGCCCTCGCGTAGCATGTGTCATCATTAGCTGCGCTGCCAACACTGTCGAGCTTGTGTAGCCAGATCCTAGCTTATTATCCCATGATTTTTCTCATTTCGTTGCCCACCTTTTTCCCATCGATGAGGCCTTGGCAGCAGGGGTGTCACGTCTTGCCCTGGCTGGCCGTGCAGCTCACTCATTGCTAACGGTCGACGATCTTGTCGTTGATCGTGGTGCACAACGAGTCCGCCGAGGCAAGCTAGGGCGTCGGGATCCAGCCCCGCATCCGTCACCTCGAGGGCCTGCGACGAAGCACTCCGCATGCTCAAAATCCCCCCCGCGATTTGGCCCTCGCATAGCATGCGTCATCATTAGCTTCACCGCCCACACCGTCGAGCTTGTGTAGCCACATCCCAGTTTATTATCCCACGATTTTTCCCATTTCGTTGCCCACGTTTTTCCCACCGATGAGGCCTTAGCAGCAGGGGTGTCACACCTTGCCATGGCTGGCCGTGTGGCTCCCTTATTGCTAAAGGCCGACGATCGTGTCGTCGATCGCGCTGCGCAACGAGTCCGCCTAGGTAAGCCTGGGCATCGGGATCTAGCCCCACATCCGTCGCCTCGAGGGCCTATGACGAAGCACTCCGCATGCTCAAAATCCCCCCAGTGATTTGGCCTTCGCGCAGCATGCATCATCGTTAGCTTCGCCACCAACACCGTCGAGTTTGTCTAGCCACATCCCAGCTCATTATCCCATGATTTTTCTCATTTTGTTGCCCATGTTTTTCCCACCGATGAGGCCTTGGCAGCAGGGGTGTCACGCCTTGCCCTGGCTGGCCGTGTGGCTCACTCATTGCTAACAGCCGACAATCGTGTCGTTGAACGCGGTGCGCAACGAGTCCGCCGAGGCAAGCCTGGGCGTCGGGATGCAGCCCCGCATGCACCACCTCGAGGGCCTACGACGAAGCACTCCGCATGCTCAAAATCCCCCCAGCGATTTGGCCCTCGCGTAGAAAGCATCATCATTAGCCTCGCCGCCCACACCGTCAAGCTTGCGTAGCCACATCTCAGCTTATTATCCCACGATTTTTCCCATTTCATTACCCACGTTTTTCCCACCGATGAGGCCTTGGCAGCAGGGTCTCACGCCTTGCCCTGGCTGGCCGTGTGGCTCACTCATTGCTAAGGGCCGACGATCGTGTCGTTGAACGCGGTGCGCAACGAGGCCGCCAAGGTGGGCCTGGGCGTCGGGATCCAGCCCCGCATCCGCAATCTCGAGGGCCAACGATGAAGCACTGCGCATGCTCAAAATCCCCCCAGCGATTTGGCCCTCGCGTAGCATGTATCGTCATTAGCCTCGCCGCCCACACCGTCAAGCTTGTTTAGCCACATCCCAGCTTATTATCCCACGATTTTTCCCATTTCGTTGCCCACGTTTTTCCCACCGATGAGGCCTTCGCAGCAGGGTCTCACGCCTTGCCCTAGCTGGCCGTGTGGCTCACTCATTGCTAACGGCCGACGATCGTGTCGTTGATCGCGGAGCACAACGAGTCTACCGAGGCAAGCCAGGGCGTCGGGATCCAGCCCCGCATGCGCCACCTCGAGGGCCTACGACGAAGCACTCCGCATGCTCAAAATCCCCCCAGCGATTTGGCTCTCGCGTAGCAAGCATCATCATTAGCCTCGCCGCCCACACCGTCGAGCTTGTCTAGCCACGTCCTAGCTTATTATCCCATGATTTCTCTCATTTCGTTCCCCACCTTTTTCCCACCGATGAGGCCTTGGCAGCAGGGTGTCAGGCCTTGCCCTGGCTGGCCGTGTGGCTCACTCATTGTTGACGGCCGACGATCGTGTCGTCGATCGCACTGCACAACGAGTCCGCCAAGGAAAGCCTGGGCATCGGGATCCAACCCCGCATCCGCCACCTCGAGGGCCTGCGACGAAGCACTCCGCATGCTCAAAATCCCCCAGCGATTTGGCCCTCGCGTAGCATGCGTCATCATTAGCTTCGCGGCCCACACCGTCGAGTTTATCTAGCCACATCCCAGCTCATTATCCCACGATTTCTCTCATTTCGTTGCCCACATTTTTCCCACCGATGAGGCCTTGGCAGCAGGGTGTCACGCCTTGCCATGGCTGGCCGTGTGGCTCCCTCATTGCCAACGGTCGACGATCGTGTCGTCTATCGCGCTGCGCAACGAATCCGCCTAGGCAACCCTGGGCGTCGGGATCCTGCCCGGCATTCGTCGCCTAGAGGGCCTGCGACGAAGCACTACGCATGCTAAAAATCCCTCCAGCGATTTGGCCTTTGCGTAGCATGCATCATCGTTAGCTTCGCCTCCAACACCGTCGAGTTTGTCTAGCCACATCCCATCTCATTATCCCACGATTTTTCTCATTTCGTTGCCCACGTTTTTCCCACCGATGAGGCCTTGGCAGCAGGGGTGTCACGCCTTGCCCTGGCTGGCCGTGCGGCTCACTCATTACTAACGGCCGACGATCGTGTCGTTGATCATGGTGCACAACGAGTCCGCTGAGGCAAGCTAGGGCGTCGGGATCCAGCCTCGCATCCGCCACCTCGAGGGCCTGCGACAAAGCACTCCGCATGCTCAAAATCCCCCCAGCGATTTGGCCATCGCGTAGCATGCATCATCGTTAGCTTCGCCGCCCACACCGTCGAGCTTGTCTAGCCACATCCCAGCTTATTATCCCATAATTTTTCTCATTTCTTTGCCCACCTTTTTCCCACCGATGAGGCCTTGGCAGTAGCGTGTCACGCCTTGCCCTAGCTGGCCGTGTGGCTCACTCATTGCTAACGGTCGACGATCGTGTCGTCGATCGCACTGTATAACGAGTCCGCCAAGGAAAGCCTAGGCGTCGGGATCCAGCCCCGCATCCGCCACCTCGAGGGCCTGCGACGAAGCACTCCGCATGCTCAAAATCCCCCCAGCGATTTGGCCATCGCGTAGAATGCATCATCGTTAGCTTCGCCACCAACACTGTCGAGTTTGTCTAGCCACATCCCAGCTCATTATCCCACGATTTTTCGCATTTTGTTGCCCACGTTTTTCCCACCGATGAGGCCTTGGCAGCAGGGTTGTCACGCCTTGCCATGGCTGGCCGTGTGGCTCCCTCATTGCTAACGGCCAACGATCGTGTCGTCTATCGCGCTGCGCAACGAATCCACCTAGGCAACCCTGGGCGTCGGGATCCAGCCCCGCATCCGTCGCCTTGAGGGCCTGCGACGAAGCACTACGAATGCTCAAAATCCCTCCAGCGATTTGGCCTTCGCGTAGCATGCATGATCGTTAGCTTCACCTCCAACACCGTCGAGTTTGTTTAGCCACATCCCAACTCATTATCCCACGATTTTTCTCATTTCATTGCCCACGTTTTTCCCACCGATGAGGCCTTGGCAGCAGGGGTGTCACGCCTTGCCCTGGCTGGCTGTGCGGCTCACTCATTGCTAACGGCCGACGATCTTGCCGTTGATCGTGGTGCACAACGAGTCCGCCGAGGCAAGCTAGGGCGTCGGGATCCAGCCCCGCATCCGCCACCTCGAGGGCCTGCGACGATGCACTCTGCATGCTCAAAATCCCCCCAGCGATTTGGCCCTCGGATAGCAAGCCTCATCATTAGCTTCGCCGCCCACACCGTCGAGCTTGTGTAGCCACATCCCAGCTTATTATCCCATGATTTTTCTCATTTCTTTGCCCACCTTTTTCCCACCGATGAGGCCTTGGCAGCAGGGTGTCACGCCTTGCCCTGGCTGGCCGTGTGGCTCACTCATTGCTAACGGTCGACGATCATGTCATCGATCGCACTGCGTAACGAGTCCGCCAAGGAAAGCCTAGGCGTCGGGATCTAGCCCCGCATCCGCCACCTCGAGGGCCTGCGACGAAGCACTCCGCATGCTCAAAATCCCCCCAGCGATTTGGCCATCGCGTAGCATGTATCATCGTTATCTTCGCCACCAATACCGTCGAGTTTGTCTAGCCATATCCAAGCTCTTTATCCCACGATTTTTCTCATTTTGTTGCCCACGTTTTTCCCACTGATGAGGCCTTGGCAGCAGGGGTGTCACGCCTTGCCATGGCTGGTCGTGTGGCTCCCTCATTGCTAACGGCCGACGATCGTGTCGTCGATCGCGCTGCGCAACGAATCCGCCTAGGCAACCCTGGGCGTCGGGATCCAGCCCCGCATCCGTCGCCTCGAGGGCCTGCGACGAAGCACTCCGCAAGCTCAAAATCCCTCCAACGATTTGGCCTTCGCGTAGCATGCATCATCGTTAGCTTCGCCACCAACATCGTCGAGTTTGTCTAGCCACATCCCAGCTCATTATCCCACGATTTTTTTCATTTCGTTGCCCACGTTTTTCCCACCGATGAGGCCTTGGCAGCAGGGGTGTCACTCTTTGCCCTGGCTGGCCGTGCGGCTCACTCATTGCTAACGGTCGACGATCGTGTCGTTGATCGTGGTGCACAACGAGTTCGCCGAGGAAAGCCAGGGCATCGGGATCCAGCCCCGCATCCGCCACCTCGAGGGCCTGCGGTGAAGCACTCCGCAAGCTCGAAATACCCCCAGCGATTTGGCCCTCGCGTAGCATGCGTCATCATTAGCTTCGCCGCCCACACCGTCGAGTTTGTGTAGCCAGATCCTAGCTTATTATCCCATGATTTTTCTCATTTCGTTGCCCACCTTTTTCCCATCGATGAGGCCTTGGCAGCAGGGTGTCACGCCTTGCCCTGGCTGGCCGTGTGGCCCACTCCTTGCTAACGGTCGACGATCATGTCGTCGATCGCACTGCGTAACGAGTCCGTCAAGGAAAGCCTGGGCGTCGGGATCCAGCCCCGCATCCGCCACATCGAGGGCCTGCGACGAAGCACTCTGCATGCTCAAAATCCCCCCAGTGATTTGGCCTTCGCGTAGCATGCATCATCATTAGCTTCGTGGCCCACACCGTCGAGCTTGCGTAGCCAGATCGTAGCTTATTATCCCATGATTTTTCTCATTTCGTTGCCCACCTTTTTCCCATCGATGAGGCCTTGGCAGCAAGGGTGTCACGCCTTGCCCTGGCTGGCCGTGTGGCTTACTCGTTGGTAACGGTCGACGATCGAGTCGTTGATCGCACTGCGCAACGAGTCCGCCAAGGAAAGCCTGGGCGTCGGGATCCAGCCCCGCATCCGCCACCTCGAGGGCCTACGACGAAGCACTCCGCATGCTCAAAATCCCCCCAGCGATTTGGCCCTCGCATAGCATGCGTCATCATTAGCTTCACCGCCCACACCGTCGAGCTTGTGTAGCCACATCCCAGTTTATTATCCCACGATTTTTCCCATTTCGTTGCCCACGTTTTTCCCACCGATAAGGCCTTGGCAGCAGGGGTGTCACGCCTTGCCCTGGCTGGCCGTGTGGCTCCCTTATTGCTATAGGCCGACGATCGTGTCGTCGATCGCGCTGCGCAACGAGTCCGCCTAGGTAAGCCTGGGCATCGGGATCTAGCCCCACATCCGTCACCTCGAGGGCCTATGATGAAGCACTCCGCATGCTCAAAATCCCCCCAGTGATTTGGCCTTCGCGTAGCATGCATCATCGTTAGCTTCGCCACCAACACCGTCGAGTTTGTCTAGCCACATCCCAGCTCATTATCCCACGATTTTTCTCATTTTGTTGCCCATGTTTTTCCCACCGATGAGGCCTTGGCAGCAGGGGTGTCACACCTTGCCCTGGCTGGCCGTGTGGCTCACTCATTGCTAACAGCCGACAATCGTGTCGTTGAACGCGGTGCGCAACGAGTCCGCCGAGGCAAGCCTGGGCGTCGGGATCCAGCCCCGCATGCGCCACCTCGAGGGCCTACGACGAAGCACTCCGCATGCTAAAAATCCCCCCAGCGATTTGGCCTTCGCGTAGCATGGATCATCGTTAGCTTTGCCATAAACACCGTCTAGTTTGTCTAGCCACATCCCATCTCATTATCCCACAATTTCTCTCATTTCGTTGCCCATCTTTTTCCCACCGATGAGGCCTTGGCAGCAGGGTCTCACGCCTTGCCCTGGCTGGCCGTGTGGCTTACTCATTGCTAACGTTCGACGATCGTGTCGTTGGTCGCGGTGCGCAACGAGTCCGCCGAGGCAAGCTAGGGCGTCGGGATCCAGCCCTGCATGCGCCACCTCGAGGGCCTGCGACGAAGCGCTCCGCATGCTCCAAATCCCCCCAGCGATTTTGCCCTCGCGTCGCATGCATCATCATTAGCCTCGCCACCCACACCGTCGAGCTTGTGTAGCCACATCCCAGCTTATTATCCCACGATTTTTCTCATTTCGTTGCCCACATTTTTCCCATCGATGAAGCCATGGCAGCAGGGTCTCACGCCTTGCCCTGGCTGGCCGTGTGGCTTACTCATTGCTAACGGTCGACGATCGTGTCGTTGGTCGCTGTGCGCAACGAGTCCGCCGAGGCAAGCTAGGGCGTCGGGATCCAGCCCCGTATCCGCCACCTCGAGGGCCTGCGACGAAGCACTCCGCATGCTAAAAATCCCCCCAGCGATTTGGCCCTCGCGTAGCATGCGTCATCATTAGCTTCGCGGCCCACACTGTCGAGTTTATCTAGCCACATCCCAGCTCATTATCCCACAATTTCTCTCATTTCGTTGCCCACATTTTTCCCACCGATGAGGCCTTGGCAGCAGGGTGTCACGCCTTGCCAGGGCTGGCTGTGTGGCTCCCTCATTGCTAACGACCGACGATCGTGTCGTCGATCACGCTGCGCAACGAGTCCGCCAAGGAAAGCCCGGGCGTTGGGATCCAGCCTCGCATCCGCCCCCTCGAGGGCCTGCGACGAAGCACTCTGCATGCTCAAAATAACCCCAGTGATTTGGCCTTCGCGTAGCATGCATCATCATTAGCTTCGCGGCCCACACTGTCGAGCTTGTGTAACCACATCCCAGCTCATTCTCCCACGATTTCTCTCATTTCGTTGCCCACGTTTTCCCACCGATGAGGGCTTGGCAGCAGGGGTGTCACGCCTTGCCATGGCTGGCCGTGTGGCTCCCTCATTTCTAACGGCCAACGATCGTGTCGTCGATCGCGCTGCGCAACGAGTCCGCAAAGGCAAGCCTGGGCGTCGGGATCCAGCCCCGCATTCGTCGCCTCGAGGGCCTGTGACGAAGCACTCCGCATGCTCAAAATCCCCCCAGCGACTTGGCCCTCGCGTAGCATGCATCATTGTTAGCTTCGCCACCAACACCTTCGAGTTTTTCTAGCCACATCCCAGCTCGTTATCCCATGATTTTTCTCATTTTGTTGCTCACGTTTTTCCCCCGATGAGGCCTTGGGAGCAGGGTGTCACGCCTTGCCCTGGCTGGCCGTGTGGCTCACTCATTGCTAACGGCCGACGATCGTGTCGTCGATCGCACTGCGCAACGAGTCCGCCAAGGAAAGCCTGGCCATCGGGATCCAGCCTCGCATCCGCCACCTCGAGGGCCTGCGACGAAGCACTCCGCATGCTCAAAATCCCCCCAGCGATTTAGCCATCACGTAGCATGCATCATCGTTAGCTTCGCCACCAACACCGTCGAGTTTGTCTAGCCACATCCCAGCTCATTATCCCACGATTTTTCTCATTTCGTTGCCCACGTTTTTCCCACCGATGAGGCCTTGGCAGCAGGGGTGTCATGCCTTGCCATGGCTGGCCGTGCGGCTCACTCATTGCTAACGGCCGACGATCGTGTCATTGATCGTGGTGCCCAACGAGTCCGCCGAGGCAAGCTAGGGCATCGGGATTCAGCCCCGCATCCGCCACCTCGAGGGCCTGCGACAAAGCACTCCGCATGCTCAAAATCCCCCCAGCGATTTTGCCTTCGCGTCGCATGCGTCATGATTAGCCTCGCCACCCACACCGTCGAGCTTGTGTAGCCACATCCCAGCTTATTATCCCACGATTTTTCTCATTTCGTTGCCCACATTTTTCCCATCGATGAGGCCTTGGCAGCAGGGTCTCACGCCTTGCCCTGGCTGGCCGTGTGGCTTACTCATTGCTAACGGTCGACGATCGTGTCGTTGGTCGCGGTACGCAACGAGGCCGCCGAGGCAAGCTAGGGCGTCGGGATCCAGCCCCGCATGCGCCACCTCGAGGGCCTGCGACGAAGCACTCCGCATGCTCAAAATCCCCCCAGCGATTTTGCCCTCGCGTCGCATGCCTCATCATTAGCTTCGTCGGCCACACCGTCGACCTTGTGTAGCCACATCCCAGCTTATTATCCCACGATTTTTCTCATTTCGTTGCCCACATTTTTCCCATCGATGAGGCCTTGGCAGCAGGGTCTCACGCCTTGCCCTGGCTGGCCGTGTGGCTTACTCATTGCTAACGTTCGACGATCGTGTCGTTGGTCGCGGTGCGCAACGAGTCCGCCGAGGCAAGCTAGGGCGTCGGGATCCAGCCCCGCATGCGCCACCTCGAGGGCCTGCGACGAAGCGCTCCGCATGCTCCAAATCCCCCCAGCGATTTTGCCCTCGCGTCGCATGCGTCATCATTAGCCTCGCCACCCACACCGTCGAGCTTGTGTAGCCACATCCCAGCTTATTATCCCACGATTTTTCTCATTTCGTTGCCCACATTTTTCCCATCGATGAGGCCGTGGCAGCAGGGTCTCACGCCTTGCCCTGGCTGGCCGTGTGGCTTACTCATTGCTAACGGTCGACGATCGTGTCGTTGGTCGCGGTGCGCAACGAGTCCGCCGAGGCAAGCTAGGGCGTCGGGATCCAGCCCCACATGCGCCACCTTGAGGGCCTGCGACGAAGCACACCGCATGCTCAAAATCCCCCCAGCGATTTTGCCCTCGCGTCGCATGCCTCATCATTAGCTTCGTCGGCCACACCGTCGACCTTGTGTAGCCACATCCCAGCTTATTATCCCACAATTTTTCTCATTTCGTTGCCCACATTTTTCCCATCGATGATGCCTTGGCAGCAGGGTCTCACGCCTTGCCCTGGCTGGCCGTGTGGCTTACTCATTGCTAACGTTCGACGATCGTGTCGTTGGTCGCGGTGCGCAACGAATCCGCCGAGGCAAGCTAGGGCGTCGGGATCCAGCCCCGTATCCGCCACCTCGAGGGCCTGCGACGAAGCACTCCGCATGCTAAAAATCCCCCCAGCGATTTGGCCCTCGCGTAGCATGCGTCATCATTAGCTTCGCGGCCCACACCGTCGAGTTTATCTAGCCACATCCCAGCTCATTATCCCATGATTTCTCTCATTTCGTTGCCCACATTTTTCCCACCGATGAGGCCTTGGCAGCAGGGTGTCACGCCTTGCCATGGCTGGCTGTGTGGCTCCCTCATTGCTAACGACCGACGATCGTGTCGTCGATCGCGCTGCGCAACGAGTCCGCCAAGGAAAGCCCGGGCGTTGGGATCCAGCCTCGCATCCGCCCCCTCGAGGGCCTGCGACGAAGCACTCTGCATGCTCAAAATAACCCCAGTGATTTGGCCTTCGCGTAGCATGCATCATCATTAGCTTCGCGGCCCACACTGTCGAGCTTGTGTAGCCACATCCCAGCTCATTCTCCCACGATTTCTCTCATTTCGTTGCCCACGTTTTCCCACCGATGAGGCCTTGGCAGCAGGGGTGTCACGCCTTGCCATGGCTGGCCGTGTGGCTCCCTCATT
This sequence comes from Moringa oleifera, assembly GCA_021397835.1. Classification (NCBI taxonomy): domain Eukaryota; kingdom Viridiplantae; phylum Streptophyta; class Magnoliopsida; order Brassicales; family Moringaceae; genus Moringa; species Moringa oleifera. The sequence continues at coordinate 32,011 of JAJFZO010000193.1, forward strand.
TCTAACGGCCAACGATCGTGTCGTCGATCGCGCTGCGCAACGAGTCCGCAAAGGCAAGCCTGGGCGTCGGGATCCAGCCCCGCATTCATCGCCTCGAGGGCCTGTGAGGAAGCACTCCGCATGCTCAAAATCCCCCCAGCGACTTGGCCCTCGCGTAGCATGCATCATTGTTAGCTTCGCCACCAACACCTTCGAGTTTTTCTAGCCACATCCCAGCTCGTTATCCCATGATTTTTCTCATTTCGTTGCCCACGTTTTTCCCCCCGATGAGGCCTTGGGAGCAGGGTGTCACGCCTTGCCCTGGCTGGCCGTGTGGCTCACTCATTGCTAACGGCCGACGATCGTGTCGTCGATCGCACTGCACAACGAGTCCGCCAAGGAAAGCCTGGCCATCGGGATCCACCCTCGCATCCGCCACCTCGAGGGCCTGCGACAAAGCACTCCGCATGCTCAAAATCCCCCCAGCGATTTGGCCATCACGTAGCATGCATCATCGTTAGCTTCGCCACCAACACTGTCGAGTTTGTCTAGCCACATCCCAGCTCATTATCCCACGATTTTTCTCATTTCGTTGCCCACGTTTTTCCCACGGATGAGCCCTTGGCAGCAGGGGTGTCATGCCTTGCCATGGCTGGCCGTGCGGCTCACTCATTGCTAACGGCCGACGATCGTGTCATTGATCGTGGTGCCCAACGAGTCCGCCGAGGCAAGCTAGGGCATCGGGATCCAGCCCCGCATCCGCCACCTCGAGGGCCTGCGACGAAGCACTCCGCATGCTCAAAATCCCCCCAGCGATTTTGCCTTCGCGTCGCATGCGTCATGATTAGCCTCGCCACCCACACCGTCGAGCTTGTGTAGCCACATCCCAGCTTATTATCCCACAATTTTTCTCATTTCGTTGCCCACATTTTTCCCATCGATGAGGCCTTGGCAGCAGGGTCTCACGCCTTGCCCTGGCTGGCCGTGTGGCTTACTCATTGCTCACGGTTGACGATCGTGTCGTTGGTCGCGGTACGCAACGAGTCCGCCGAGGCAAGCTAGGGCGTCGGGATCCAGCCCCACATCCGCCACCTCGAAGGCCTGCGACGAAGCACTCCGCATGCTCAAAATCCCCCCAGCGATTTTGCCCTCGCGTCGCATGCCTCATCATTAGCTTCGTCGGCCACACCGTCGACCTTGTGTAGCCACATCCCAGCTTATTATCCCACGATTTTTCTCATTTCGTTGCCCACATTTTTCCCATTGATGAGGCCTTGGCAGCAGGGTCTCACGCCTTGCCCTGGCTGGCCGTGTGGCTTACTCATTGCTAACGTTCGACGATCGTGTCGTTGGTCGCGGTGCGCAACGAGTCCGCCGAGGCAAGCTAGGGCGTCGGGATCCAGCCCCGCATCCGCCACCTCGAGGGCCTGCGACGAAGCGCTCCGCATGCTCCAAATCCCCCCAGCGATTTTGCCCTCGCGTCGCATGCGTCATCATTAGCCTCGCCACCCACACCGTCGAGCTTGTGTAGCCACATCCCAGCTTATTATCCCACGATTTTTCTCATTTCGTTGCCCACATTTTTCCCATCGATGAGGCCGTGGCAGCACGGTTTCACGCCTTGCCCTGGCTGGCCGTGTGGCTTACTCATTGCTAACGGTCGACGATCGTGTCGTTGGTCGCTGTGCGCAACGAGTCCGCCGAGGCAAGCTAGG
>JAJFZO010000807.1:0-2500 GCA_021397835.1 Moringa oleifera
CTGGGCACTTAGTCGAGGGACAGTGACGTTGGGGCTGGCTCGCGATGGGCGCCCGCGGCCTGACTGGCACGCCTACCACTGCCGCACGCTGGGCGAGCAGCCCATGCCGTGCCTGCTGGGGGCTGCCTGGGGCGTGCCACTCGTGCCCAGGGTCCATGCGACACGGCCCCCTGGCTCGCTCGCTGGGCACTTAGTCGAGGTACAGGGACGTGGGGGTTGGCTCGCGATGGGCGCCCGCGGCCTGGCTGGCGCGCCCACCGCTGCTGCACGCTGGGCGAGCAGCCCATGTCGTGCCTGCTGGCTGCTGCCTGGGCATGCCACATGTGCCCAGGATCCGTGTGACGCGGCACCCCTTGCTCGTTCGCTGGGCACTACGTCGAGGGAGAGGAACGTTGGGGCTGGCTCGCGATGGGCGCCCGCGGCCTGGCTGGCACGCATACCGCTGCCGCATGCTGGGCGAGCAACCCATGCCATGCCTGCTGGGGGCTGCCTGGGCATGCCACCCATGCCCAGGGTCTGTGCAACGCTGCCCCATTGGCTCGCCCGCTGGGAACTTAGTCGAGGGACATGGACGTGGGGGCTAGCTCGTGATGGGCGCCCGCGGCCTGGCTGACGCGCACCGCTGCCGCACGCTGGGCGAGCAGCCCATGCCATGCCTGCTGGGGGCTGCCTGGGCATTCCTCTCGTGCCCAGGGTCTGTGCGATGCGGCTCCCTTGGCTCGTATGCTGGGCACTTAGTCGAGGGGCAGGGACGAGGGGGCTTTCTTGCGATGGGCGCCCGCGGCTTGGCTTGCGCGGCCACCGCGGCGGCATGCTGGGCACTTGGCCCATGCCATGCTTGCTGGGGGCTGCCAGGGCATGCCTCTCGTGCCCAGGGTCCGTGCGACGGGGCTCCCTTGGCTCGCACTCTGGGCACTTAGTAGAGAGGGCTGGCTCGCGATTGGCGCCTGTGGCCTGGCAGGTGCGCCCACCATGGCCGCACGCTGGGCAGTTGGCCCATGCCATGCCTGCTGGGGGCTTCCTGGGCATGCCTCATGTGCCCAGGGTCTGTGCGACGCGGCTCCCCTGGGTCGTTCGCTGGGCACTTAGTCGAGGGACAAGGACGAGGGGGCTGGCTCGCGATGGGGGTCTGCGGCCTGGCTGGCGCGCCCACCGCTGCCGCACGCTGGGCACTTGGCCCATACCGTGCCTGCTGGGGGCTGCCTGGGCATGCCTTCTGTGCCCAGGGTCCGTGTGATGCGACCACCCTCGCTCTCTCGCTGGGCACTTAGTCGAGGGACAGGGGCGTGGGGGTGGCTTGTGATGGGTGCCCGCGGCCTGGCTGGCACGCCCACCGCTGCCGCATGCTAGGCGAGCAGCCCATGCCGTGCCTGCTGGGGGCTGCCTGGGCGTGCCACCTGTGCCCAGCGTCCATGCAACACGGCCCCCCTGGCTTGCTCGCTGGGCACTACGTAGAGGGACAGGGACGTGGGGGCTGGCTCGCGATGGGCGCCAACGACCTGGCTGGCGCGTGCACCGCTGCCGCATGCTGGGCGAGCAGCCCATCCCGTGCTTGCTGGGGGCTGCCTGGGCATGCCATCCATGCCCAGGGTCCATGCAACGCTGCCCCCCTGGCTCGCCCGCTGGGCACTTAGTCGAGGGACATGGACGTGGGGGCTGGCTCGTGATGGGCGCCCGCGGCCTGGCTGACGCGCCCACCGCTGCCGTACGCTGGGCGAGCAGCCCGTGCCGTACCTGCTGGGGGCTGCCTGGGCATGCCTCTCATGCCCAGGGTCTGTGCGATGCGGCTCCCCTGGCTCGTACGCTGGGCACTTAGTCGAGGGGCAGGGACGAGGGGGCTGGCTCGCGATGGGCGCCCGCGGCTTGGCTGGCGCGGCCACCGCGGCGGCATGCTGGGCACTTGGCCCATGCCGTGCCTGCTGGGGGCTGCCGGGGCATGCCTCCTGTGCCCAGGGTCCGTGCGACGGGGCTCCCCTGGCTCGCACGCTGGGCACTTAGTCGAGGGGGCTGGCTCGCGATTGGCGCCTGTGGCCTGGCAGGTGCGCCCACCGCGGCCGCACACTGGGCACTTGGCCCATGCCATGCCTACTGGGGGCTTCCTGGGCATGCCTCATGTGCCCAGGGTCTGTGCGACACAGCTCCTCTGGCTCGCTCGCTGGGCACTTAGTAGAGGGACAGGGACGAGCGGGCCGGCTCGCGATGGGCGCCTGAGGCCTGGCTGGCACTCCCACCTCCACCACACGCTGGGAACTTGGCCCATCCCGTGCTTGCTGGGAGCTGCCTGGACATGCCTCCCATGCCCAGGGTCCATGCAACGCGGCTCCCCTGGCTCACTCGCTAGGCACTTAGTCGAGGGATAGGGACGAGGGGGCTGGCTCGGGATGGGCGCCTGTGGCCTGGCTGGCGTGCCCACCGCTGCCACTCGCTGGGCACTTGGCCCATGTAGTGCCTGCTAAGGACTGCCTGGGCATGCCTCCCATGCTCAGGAACCGTGCGTCTT
>JAJFZO010000807.1:7500-24289 GCA_021397835.1 Moringa oleifera
TCTCTGGTGCCCCTTTCCAGGGGACTTAGGCCCCGGTCCATCGCTGAGGACGCTTCTTCAGACTACAATTCGGGTGTCGAGGGCGCTCGATTTTCAAGCTGGGCTTTTCCCAGTTAGCTCGCCGTTGCTAGGGGCATCCTTGTTAGTTTCTTTTCCTCCACTTATTGATATGCTTAAACTCAGCGGGTGGTCCCACCTGACCTGGGGTCACATCTCGATCGATCGATCGTTGGGTCCGTGAGCCGCGAGCGAGCGATGTGCGCACGAGGGAGCACGAGGCTTTCTCTACCATCGCCAAGCCGTGACGCGACGTCGCTCGAGACTCTTTTTTAGGCCAACCGTGAGCCAGAGGCGCACTGGAGGCCAACATCCACCCCGCGATGGTCCCTCCCCTCCCCGAAGGGATGCGGGGCGGTCGAGGTCGACGGTGCTTGACACCTAGGCAAACGTACCCTCAGCTTGATGGCTTCGGGCGCAACTTGCGTTCAAACACTCGATGGTTCACGGGATTTTAAAATTCACACCAAGTATCGCATTTTGCTACGTTCTTCATCGATGCGAGAGCTGAGATATCCGTTGCCAAGAGTTATTTTAGATATCTTTTAGGGACAACACGACCGCCAGCCGCGCACCAAGATCGGGGCAACTGGGGCGTGCTTTTTCATTCGAGTTCCTTGGCGCATCCCGCGCTGAGGGTTTTGTTGTTGCGCGCGATGAGGGGCTTGGGCGTGAGCCCGCGCACCCTTGCAGCATGAGGCGGGACGAAGGGCTCGAGAGCCCTCTGCCCCACCAGTGTGTTTACAACGTGTTCGCGGGTCGTTTCGCTGAGCGAGTTTTCGACAATGATCCTTCCACAGGTTCACCTATGGAAACCTTGTTACGACATCTCCTTCCTCTAAATGATAAGGTTCAGTGGACTTCTCGTGACGTCGTGAGCGGCGAACCGCCCACGTTGTCGCGATCGGAACACTTCACCGAACCATTCAATCGGTAGGAGCGACGGGCGGTGTGTACAAAGGGCAGGGACATAGTCAACGCGAGCTGATGACTCGCGCTTACTAGGAATTCCTCGTTGAAGACCAATAATTGCAATGATCTATCCCCATTATGATGAAATTTCAAAGATTACCCGGGCCTGTTGGCCAAGGCTATAAACTCGTTGAATACATCAGTGTAGCGCGCGTGCGGCCCAGAACATCTAAAGACATCACAGACCTGTTATTGCCTCAAACTTCCTTGGCCTAAGCGGCCATAGTCCCTCTAAGAAGCCGACCGTGGAGGGTCACCTCCACGTAGCTAGTTAGCAGGCTGAGGTCACGTTCGTTAACGGAATTAACTAGACAAATCGCTCCACCAACTAAGAACAGCCATGCACCACCACCCATAGAATTAAGAAAGAGCTCTCAGTTTGTCAATCCTTACTATGTCTGAACCTGGTAAGCCACAGACTCCACTCCTGGTGGTGCCCTTTCGTCAATTCCTTTAAGTTTTAGCCTTGCAACCATACTCCCCCCGGAACCCAAAGACTTTGATTTCTCATTAGGTGCCAGCGGAGTCCTAAAAGCAACATCCGCTGATCCCTGGTTGGCATCGTTTATGGTTGAGACTAGGACGGTATCTGATCGTCTTCGAGCCCCCAAATTTCGTTCTTGATTAATGAAAACATCCTTGGCAAATGCTTTCGCAGTTGTTCGTCTTTCATAAATCCAAGAATTTCACCTCTGACTATGAAATATGAATGCCCCCGACTGTCCCTGTTAATCATTACTCCGATCCCGAAGGCCAACAGAATAGGATCGAAATCCTATGATTTTATCCCATGCTAATGTATTAGAGTGTAGGCTTGCTTTAAGCACTCTAATTTCTTCAAAGTAACAGTGTCGGAGGCACGACCCAGCCAATTAAGGGTAGGAGCGCATCGTTGGCAGTAGGGACGAGCCAACCGGTGCACACCGTAGGCGGACCGACCGACCCATCCCAAGGTCCAACTATGAGCTTTTTAATTGCAACAACTTAAATATACACTATTGGGGCTCGAATTACCACGGCTGCTGGCACCAAACTGACCCTCCAATGGATCCTTGTTAAGGGATTTAGATTGTACTCATTCCAATTACCAGACTCGAAAAGCCCGGTATTGTTATTTATTGTCACTACCTCCCCGTGTCAGGATTGGGTAATTTACGCGCCTGCTGCCTTCCTTGGATGTGGTAGCCGTTTCTCAGGCTCCCTCTCCATAATCGAACCCTAATTCTCCGTCACCCGTCACCACCATAGTAGGCAACTATCCTACCATCAAAAGTTGATAGGGCAGAAATTTGAATGATGCGTCGTCGGCACGATGGCCTTGCGATCCGTCGTGTTATCATGAATCATCAGAGCAACGAGCAAAGCCCGTGTCGACCTTTTATCTAATAAATGTGCCCTTTCCAGAAGTCAGGGTTTGTTGCTTGTATTAGCTCTAGAATTACTACGGTTGTCCGAGTAATTGGTACCATCAAACAAACTATAACTGATTTAATGAGCCATTCGCAGTTTCACAGTCTGAATTAGTTCATACTTACACATGCATAGCTTAATCTTTGAGACAAGCATATGACTACTGGCAGGATCAACCAGGTAGCATCCTTCGAGACGTCGCGCCAACTAAGACCAAAGCGTGCCGCAAGGCTCATTAAGCCAAAGTTGTCGCAGTTGTCATTCAAAATCAATGGGACATGGGACAAATGCTTTCGCTTGGACAGGCAGAGGCCGAGGCCACTCCTGTAGCAATACTTTTTGCACCCGAGGGGACAACCAATCTCTCATCTGCCAAAGCAGCTGCATGCCAAAGCAAGCCGTGCTTGAAGCACGAGGCTCGGCTTAGGTTTCCACCCATGCCCACAAGGGACATGGTGCAAAGACAACCGACTCGAATCATCAAATTCCATTTGTGAAGGCATGTGACATAGGGTCCCGATGTCACCCACAAAATGCCAACGTATGGCTCGAGGTCGAGCTTGAAGCGACGTGCTAGTCGATAGTTCGATGCGAGAGCATGAAGCCTGCCAACGCACATGACTAGATCACCACTCACACTCCGTACGTACAAATGGGCAGCAACAGCACCAAACGAGCTGCAAGCCGACGAGCGAAAGGCCCATCGATCATGCAGGTCATTGTGTGCCGCCGAACCCAAGCCGCTAAGTGCGAAATTTTTTCAATAGCAAGGGGTGATTCTTCAATGGCAAGGGACCACCGATGAGACCTTGGCAGCAGGGGTGTCACAACGTGCCCAGGCTGGCCGTGTGGCTCGCTCGTTGCTAATGACCGACGATCGTGTCGTCGATCGCGCCGCGCAACAAGTACGCTTCTAGGCAAGCCTAAGCGTCGAGATCCAACCCCGCGTCCGCCACCTTGAGGGCCTGCGACGAAGCACTTCGCATGCTTGAAATCCCCCCAACCATTTGGCCCTCACGTAGCATGCATCATAATTAGCTTCGCTGCCCACACCATCAAGCTTGTCTAGCCACATCCCAGCTCATTATCCCATAACTGTTCTCGCTTCGTTACCCATGTTTTTCCCATCGATGAGGCCTTGGCAGTAGGGGTGCCCAGTCTGGCTGTATGGCTCGTTAGTTGCTAACGACCGACAATCGTGTCGTCGATCGTGCGGCGCAACGAGTCCACCTAGGCAAGCCTGAGCGTCGAGATCCAACCCCACGTCTGTCGCCTTGAGGGCCTGCGACGAAGCACTTCGCATGCTCGAAATCCCCCAAATGATTTGGCTTTCACGTAGCATACATCATCATTAGCTTCGCCGCCCACACCGTCGAGTTTGCCTAGCCACATCCCAGCTCATTATCCCATAATTTTTCTCATTTCGTTGCCCACGTTTTTTCCACCGATGAGGCCTCGGCAGCAGGGGCGTCACACCTTGCCCATGCTGGCCGTGTGGCTCGCTCATTGCTAACGGTCGACGATCGTGTCATCGATCGCGCTGCTCAACGAGTCGGCCTAGGCAAGCCTAGGCGCCAGGATCCAGCCCCGCATCTGCCACCTCAAGGGCCTGCGACGAAGCACTCCACATGCTCAAAAACCCCCCAACGATTTGGTCCTCGCGTAGCATGCATCATCATTGGCTTTGCCGCCAACACCGTCGAGCTTGTGTAGTCACATCCCAACTCATTATCCCATGATTTTTCTCATTTCATTGCCCACGTTTTTCCTACCGATGAGGCCTTGGCAGTAAGGGTGCCACGCCTTGCCCAGGCTGGCCGTGTGGCTCGCTCATTGCTAACGGCCGATGATCGTGTTGTCGATCGCGCTGCGTAACGAGTCCGCCAAGGCAAGCCTGGGTGTCGGGATCCATCCTCACATTTGTCACCTCGAGGGCCTGCGATGAAGCACTCTGCATGCTCAAAATCCCCCCAGTAATTTAGCCCTCGCGTAGCATGCATCATCATTAGCTTCGTCGCCCACACCGTCGAGCTTGTGTAGCCACATCCCAGCTCATTATCCCATAATTTCTCTCATTTCGTTGCCATGTTTTTCCCACCAATGAGGCCTTGGCAGCAGGGGTGTCACGCCTTGCCCAGGCTAGCCATGTGGCTCGCTCATTGCTAACGGCCGATGATCGTGTCGTCGATCGCGCTGCGCAACGAGTTCGACTAGGCAAGCCAGGGCGTCAGGATCTAGCCCCACATTCGTCGCCTCGAGGGCCTGCGACGAAGAACTCCGCATGCTCGAAATCCTTACAGTGATTTGGCCTTCGCGTAGCATGCATCATCATTAGCTTTACCGTCCACACCGTCGAGCTTGTGTAGCCACATCCCAGCTCATTATCCCACAATTTCTCTCATTTTATTGCCCACGTTTTTCCCATCGATGAGGCCATGGCAGCAGAGGTGTCACGCTTGGCCCAGGCTGGCCGTGTGGCTCGCTCATTGCTAACACCCGACAATCATGTCGTTGATCGCGCTGCGCAACGAGTCCACCTAGGCAAGCCTGGGCATTGGGATCCAGCCCCGCTTCTACCACCACGAAGCCCTGCGACGAAGCACTCCGCATGCTTAAAATCCCCCCAGCGATTTGGCCCTCGCATAGCATGCATCATCATTAGCATCGCCGCCCACACCGTCGGGCTTGTGTAGCCACATCCCAGCTCATTATCCCATAATTTCTCTCATTTCTTTGCCCATGTTTTTCCCACCGATGAGGCCATGGCAGCAGGGGTGTCACGCCCTTTCCAGGCTGGCCGTGTGGCTTGCTCAATGCTAACGGCCGACGATCGTGTCACTAATCACACTGCGCAAGAAGTCCGCCTAGGCAAGCCTGGGTGTCGGGATCAAGCCCCGCATATGCCATCTCGAGGCCCTGGGACGAAGCACTCTGCATGCTTAAAATCCCCACAGCGATTTGGCCCTCACATAGCATGCATCATCATTAGCTTCACCGCCCACACTGTCGAGCTTGTGTAGCCACATCCCAGCTCATTATCCCATGATTTTTCTCATTTCGTGGCCCATGTTTTTCCCACCGATGAGGCCTTGGCAGTAGGGGTGCCACGCCTTGCCCAGGCTGGCCGTGTGGCTCGCTCATTGCTAACGGTCGATGATCGTGTTGTCGATCGCGCTGCGCAACGAGTCCGCCAAGGCAAGCCTGGGCGTCGTGATCCAACCCCGCATCCGTCACCTCGAGGGCCTGCGATGAAGCACTATGCTTGCTCAAAATCCCCCCAGCGATTTAGCCCTCGTGTAGCATGCATCATCATTAGCTTTGTCGCCCACGCCGTCGAGCTTGTGTAGCCACATCCCAGCTCATTATCCCACGATTTCTCTCATTTCGTTGCCCACGTTTTTCCCACCAATGAGGCCTTGGTTGCAGGGGTGTCACGCCTTGCCCAGGCTAGCCGTGTGGCTCGCTCATTGCTAACGGCCGACGATCGTGTCATCAATCGCGCTGCGCAACGAGTTCGACTAGGCAAGCCAGGGCGTCAGGATCTAGCCCCGCATTCGTTGCCTCGAGGGCCTGCGACGAAGAACTCCGCATGCTCGAAATCCTTGCAGTGATTTGGCCTTCGCGTAGCATGCATCATCATTAGCTTTACCGCCCACACCGTCGAGCTTGTGCAGCCACATCCCAGCTCATTATCCCATGATTTTTCTCATTTTGTTGCCCACGTTTTTCCCACTGATGAGGCCTTGGCAGTAGGGTTGCCACGCCTTGCCCAAGCTGGCCGTGTGGCTCGCTCATTGCTAACGGCCGATGATCGTGTTTTCGATCGTGCTGCGCAACGAGTCCGCCAAGGCAAGCCTGGGCATCGGGATCCAACCCCGCTTCTGTCACCTCGAGGGCCTGCGATGAAGCACTCTGCATGCTCAAAATGCCCCCAGCGATTTGGCCCTCGCGTAGCATGCATCATCATTAGCTTCGTCGCCCACAACATCGAGCTTGTGTAGCCACATCCCAGCTCATTATCCCACAATTTCTCTCATTTCATTGCCCATGTTTTTCCCATCGATGAGGCCATGGCAGCAGAGGTGTCTCACCTGGCCCAGGCTGGCCGTGTGGCTCGCTCATTGCTAACGCCCGACGATCGTGTCGTTAATCGCGCTGCGCAACGAGTCCACCTAGGCAAGCCTGGGCATCGGGATCCAGCCCAGCTTCTGCCACCACGAAGCCCTGTGACGAAGCACTCCGCATGCTTAAAATCCCTCCAGCGATTTGGCCTTCGCGTAGCATGCATCATCATTAGCATCGCCGCCCACACCGTCGGGCTTGTGTAGCCACATCCCAGCTCATTATCCCACAATTTCTCTCATTTCTTGTCCCATGTTTTTCCCACCGATGAGGCCATGGCAGCAGGGGTGTCACGCCCTTCCCAGGCTGGCCGTGTGGCTCTCTCAATGCTAACGGCCGACGATCGTGTTGCTGATCACACTACGCAACAAGTCCGCCTAGGCAAGCCTGGGTGTCGGGATCAAGCCTCGCATCTGCCACCTCGAGGCCCTGCGACAAAGCACTCCGCATGCTTAAAATCCCCACAGCGATTTGGCCCTCACGTAGCATGCATCATCATTAGCTTCACCGCCCACACTGTCGAGCTTGTGTAGAAAAATCCCAGCTCATGATCCCACGATTTTTCTCATTTCTTTGCCCACGATTTTCCCACCGATGAGGCCTTGGCAGCAGGGGTGTCACGCCTTGCCCAGGCTGGCCATGTGGCTTGCTCATTGCTAACGGCCGGCGATCATGTCGTTGATCACGCTGCGCAACGTGTCCACCAAGGCAAGCCTGGGCGTCGGGATACAGCCTCGCATCCGCCGCCTCGAGGGCCTGCGACGAAGCACTCCGCATGCTCAAAATCACCCCAGCGATTTGGCCTTCGCGTAGCATGCATCATCATTAGCTTCGCCGCCCACATCGTCGGGCTTGTGTAGCCACATCCTAGCTCATTATCGCACAAATTCTCTCATTTCTTTGCCCATGTTTTTCCCACCGATGAGGCCATGGCAGCAGGGGTGTCATGCCCTTCCCAGGCTGGCTGTGTGGCTCGCTCAATGCTAACGGCCGACGATCGTGTCGTTGATCGCACTGCGCAACGAGTCCGCCTTGGCAAGCCTGGGCGTCGGGATCAAGCCCCGCATCTGCCACCTCGAGGGCCTGCGACGAAGCACTCCACATGCTCAAAATCCCCCCAGCGATTTGGCCCTCACGTAGCATGCATCATCATTAGCTTCGCCGCCCACACTATCGAGCTTGTGTTGCCAAATCCCAGCTCATTATCCCACAATTTCTCTCATTTCATTGGCTATGTTTTTCCCACCGATGAGGCCATGGCAGCAGAGGTGTCACGCCTTGCCCAGGATGGCCGTGTGGCTCGCTCATTGCTAACACCCGACGATCATGTCGTTGATCGCGCTGCGCAACGAGTGCACCTAGGCAATCTTGGGTGTCGGGATCCAGCCGCACATCTGCAACCTCGAGGGCCTGCGATGAAGCACTCCACATGCTCAAAATTCCCCCAGCGATTTGGCCCTCACGAAGCATGCATCATCATTAGCTTCGTCGTCCACACTGTCGAGCTTGTGTAGCCAAATCCCAGCTCGTTATCCCATGATTTTTCTCATTTCTTTGCCAACGATTTTACCTTCGATGAGGCCTTGGCAGCAGAGGTGTCACGCCTTGCCCAGGCTAGCCATGTGGCTCGCTCATTGCTAACGGCCGACGATCGTGTCGTCGATCACGCTGCGCAACGAGTCCACCAAGGCAAGCCTGGGCGTTAGGATGCAGCCCCGCATCCGCCGCCTCAAGGGCCTGCGACGAAGCACACTGCATGCTGAAAATCACCCCAGTGATTTGGCCCTCGCGTAGCATGCATCATCATTAGCTTCGCCGCCCATACGGTCGAGCTTGTCTAGCCACATCCCAGCTCATTATCTCATGATTTTTCTCATTTCGTTGCCCAAGTTTTTCCCACCAATGAGGCCTTGGCAGCAGGGGTGTCACACGTTGCCCAGGCTGCCATGTGGCTCGCACATTGCTAACGGCTGACGATCGTGTCGTCGATCGCGCTGCGCAACGAGTCCGCCTAGGGAAGCCTTGGCATCGGGATCCAGCTCCGCATCTGCCTCCTCGAGGGCCTGCGACAAAGCACTCTGCATGCTCGAAATCCCCCCAGCGATTTGGCCCTTTCGTAGCATGCATCATCGTTAGCTTCGCTGCCCACATCGTCGAGTTTTAGTAGCCACATCCCCGCTCATTATCCCATAATTTCTCTCATTTTGCTGCCCACGTTTTTTCCAGCGACGGGGCCTTGGCAGCAGGGGTGTCATGCCTTTCCCAGGCTGGCCGTGTGGCTCACTCATTGCTAACGGCCAACGATCGTGTTGTCGATCGCGCTGCGCAACGAGTCCGCCTGTGCAAGTCTAGGCATCGGGATCCAGCCCCGCATCTGCCGCCTCGATGGCCTGCGACAAACCACTCCACATGCTCAAAATCCCCCCAGCGATTTGGCCCTCGCGTAGCATGCATCATCATTAGCTTCGCCGCCCATACCGTCGAGCCTATGTAGCCACATCCCAGCTCATTGTCCCATGATTTTCTCATTTTGTTGCCCACGTTTTTCCCACCGATGAGGCCTTGGCAGCAGGGATGTCACACCTTGCCAAGGCTGCAATTTGGCTCGCACATTGCTAACGGCCGACGATTGTGTCGTCGATCATGCTGTGCAATGAGTCCGCATAGGTAAGCCTTGGCGTCGGGATCCAGCCCCGCATCTGCCGCCTTGAGGGACTGCGACGAAGCACTCTGCATGCTCGAAATCCCCCCAGCGATTTGGCCATTGCGTAGCATGCATCATCGTTAGCTTCGTCGCCCACACCGTCGAGTTTGAGTAGCCACATCCCCGCTCATTATCCCACAATTTCTCTCATTTCACTATCCACGTTTTTTCCACCGATGGGGCCTTGGCAGCAGGGGTGTCACGCCTTGCCCAGGCTGGCCGTGTGGCTCACTCATTGCTAACAGCCGACGATCGTGTTGTCGATCGCGCTGCGCAACGAGTCTGCCTGTGCAAATCTAGGCGTCGGGATCCAGCCCCGCATCCGCTGCCTCGAGGGCCTGCGACGAAGCACTCCGCATGCTCGAAATCCCCACAGCGATTTGGCCCTCGCGTCGCATGCATTATCGTTAACTTCGCCGCCCACATCGTCGAGTTTGTCCAGCCACATCCCAGCTCATTATCCTACAATTTCTCTCATTTCATTGCCCATGTTTTCCCGACCGATGAGCCCATGGCAGCAGGGGTGTCACGCCTTGCCCAGGCTGGCCGTGTGGCTCGCTCATTGCTAACGCCCGACCATCATGTCATTGATCGCACTGCGCAACGAGTCATACCCAGGCAATCCTGGGTGTCGAGATCCAGCCCCACATCTGTAACCTCGAGGTCCTGCGACGAAGCACTCCACATGCTCAAAATTCCCCCAGTGATTTGGCCCTCGCGTAGCATGCATCATCATTAGCTTCGCCGCCCACACTGTCGAGCTTGTGTAGCCAAATCCCAGCCCGTTATCCCATGATTATTCTCATTTCTTTGCCAACGATTTTCCTACCGATAAGGCCTTGGCAGCAGAGGTGTCACGCCTTGCCCAGGCTGGCCATGTGGCTCGCTGCTTGCTAACGGCCGACGATCGTGTCGTCGATCACGCTGCGCAACGAGTCCGCCAAGGCAAGCCTGGGGGTTAGGATGTAGCCCCGCATCCGTCGCCTCAAGGGCCTGCGACGAAGCACTCCGAATTCTGAAAATCACCCCAGCGATTTGGCCCTCGCGTCGCATGCATCATCATTAGCTTCGTCGCCCATACTGTCGAGCTTGTGTAGCCACATCCCAGCTCATTATCCCATGATTTTTCTCATTTCGTTGCCCATGTTTTTCCCACCGATGAGGCCTTGGCAGCAGGGGTGTCACACCTTGCCCAGGCTGCTATGTGGCTCGCACATTGCTAACGGCTGACGATCGTGTCGTCGATCCCGCTGCGCAACGAGTTCGCCTAGGTAAGCCTTGGCGTCGGGATCCAGCCCCGCATCCGCCGCCTCAAGGGACTGCGACGAAGCACTTTGCATGCTCGAAATCCCCCCAGCGATTTGGCCCTCGCGTAGCATGCATCATCATTAGCTTCGTCGCCCACACCATTGAGCTTGTGTAGCCACATCCCAGCTCATTATCCCACGATTTCTCTCATTTCGTTGCACACGTTTTTTCCACCAATGAGGCCTTGGTTGCAGGGGTGTCACGCCTTGCCCAGGCTAGCCGTGTGGCTCGCTCATTGCTAACGGCCGACGATCGTGTCATCAATCGCGCTGCGCAACGAGTTCGACTAGGCAAGTCAGGGCGTCAGGATCTAGCCCTGCATTCGTTGCCTCGAGGGCCTGCGACGAAGAACTCCGCATGCTCGAAATCCTTGCAGTGATTTGGCCTTCGCGTAGCATGCATCATCATTAGCTTTACCGCCCATACCGTCGAGCTTGTGTAGCCACATCCCAGCTCATTATCCCATGATTTTTCTCATTTTGTTGCCCACGTTTTTCCCGCTGATGAGGCCTTGGCAGTAGGGTTGCCACGCCTTGCCCAAGCTGGCCGTGTGGCTCGCTCATTGCTAACGGCCGATGATCGTGTTGTCGATCGCGCTGCGCAACGAGTCCGCCAAGGCAAGCCTGGGCGTCGGGATCCAACCCCGCTTCTGTCACCTCGAGGGCCTGCGATGAAGCACTCTGCATGCTCAAAATCCCCCCAGTGATTTGGCCCTCGCGTAGCATGCATCATCATTAACTTCGTCGCCCACACCATCGAGCTTGTGTAGCCACATCCCAGCTCATTATCCCACAATTTCTCTCATTTCATTGCCCATGTTTTTCCCATCGATGAGGCCATGGCAGCAGAGGTGTCTCACCTGGCCCAGGCTGGCCGTGTGGCTCGCTCATTGCTAACGCCCGACGATCGTGTCGTTGATCGCGCTGCGCAACGAGTCCACCTAGGCAAGCCTGGGCATCGGGATCCAGCCCCGCTTCTGCCACCACGAAGCCCTGTGACGAAGCACTCCGCATGCTTAAAATCCCTCCAGCGATTTGGCCCTCGCGTAGCATGCATCATCATTAGCATCGCCGCCCACACCGTCGGGCTTGTGTAGCCACATCCCAGCTCATTATCCCACAATTTCTCTCATTTCTTTGACCATGTTTTTCCCACCGATGAGGCCATGGCAGCAGGGGTGTCACACCCTTCCCAGGCTGGCCGTGTGGCTCTCTCAATGCTAACGGCCGACGATCGTGTTGCTGATCACACTACGCAACAAGTCCGCCTAGGCAAGCCTGGGTGTCGGGATCAAGCCTCGCATCTGCCACCTCGAGGCCCTGCGACGAAGCACTCCGCATGCTTAAAATCCCCACAGCGATTTGGCCCTCACGTAGCATGCATCATCATTAGCTTCACCGCCCACACTGTCGAGCTTGTGTAGACAAATCCCAGCTCATGATCCCACGATTTTTCTCATTTCTTTGCCCACGATTTTCCCACCGATGAGGCCTTGGCAGCAGGGGTGTCACGCCTTGCCCAGGCTGGCCATGTGGCTTGCTCATTGCTAACGGCCAACGATCATGTCGTTGATCACGCTGCGCAACGTGTCCACCAAGGCAAGCCTGGGCGTCGGGATACAGCCTCGCATCCACCGCCTCGAGGGCCTGCGACGAAGCACTCTGCATGCTCAAAATCACCCCAGCGATTTGGCCTTCGCGTAGCATGCATCATCATTAGCTTCGCCGCCCACATCGTCGGGCTTGTGTAGCCACATCCTAGCTCATTATCGCACAAATTCTCTCATTTCTTTGCCCATGTTTTTCCCACCGATGAGGCCATGGCAGCAGGGGTGTCATGCCCTTCCCAGGCTGGCCGTGTGGCTCGCTCAATGCTAACGGCCGACGATCATGTCGTTGATCGCACTGCGCAACGAGTCCGCCTTGGCAAGCCTGGGCGTCGGGATCAAGCCCCGCATCTGCCACCTCGAGGGCCTGCGACGAAGCACTCCACATGCTCAAAATCCCCCCAGCGATTTGGCCCTCACGTAGCATGCATCATCATTAGCTTCGCCGCCCACACTATCGAGCTTATGTTGCCAAATCCCAGCTCATTATCCCACAATTTCTCTCATTTCATTGGCTATGTTTTTCCCACCGATGAGGCCATGGCAGCAGAGGTGTCACGCCTTGCCCAGGATGGCCGTGTGGCTCGCTCATTGCTAACACCCGACGATCATGTCGTTGATCGCGCTGCGCAACGAGTGCACCTAGGCAATCTTGGGTGTCGGGATCCAGCCCCACATCTGCAACCTCGAGGGCCTGCGATGAAGCACTCCACATGCTCAAAATTCCCCCAGCTATTTGGCCCTCACGAAGCATGCATCATCATTAGCTTCGTCGCCCATACTGTCGAGCTTGTGTAGCCAAATCCCAGCTCGTTATCCCATGATTTTTCTCATTTCTTTGCCAACGATTTTACCTCCGATGAGGCCTTGGCAGCAGAGGTGTCACGCCTTGCCCAGGCTAGCCATGTGGCTTGCTCATTGCTAACGGCCGACGATCGTGTCGTCGATCACGCTGCGCAACGAGTCCACCAAGGCAAGCCTGGGCGTTAGGATGCAGCCCCGCATCCGCCGCCTCAAGGGCCTGCGACGAAGCACTCTGCATGCTGAAAATCACCCCAGTGATTTGGCCCTCGCGTAGCATGCATCATCATTAGCTTCGCCGCCCATACCGTCGAGCTTGTCTAGCCACATCCCAGCTCATTATCTAATGATTTTTCTCATTTTGTTGCCCAAGTTTTTCCCACCAATGAGGCCTTGGCAGCAGGGGTGTCACACCTTGCCCAGGCTGCCATGTGGCTCACACATTGCTAACGGCTAACGATCGTGTCGTCGATCGCGCTGCGCAACGAGTCCGCCTAGGGAAGCCTTGGCATCGGGATCCAGCTCCGCATCTGCCTCCTCGAGGGCCTACGACAAAGCACTCTGCATACTCGAAATCCCCCCAGCGATTTGGCCCTTTCGTAGCATGCATCATCGTTAGCTTCGCCGCCCACACCGTCGAGTTTTAGTAGCCATATCCCCGCTCATTATCCCATAATTTCTCTCATTTTGCTGCCCACGTTTTTTCCAACGACGGGGCCTTGGCAGCAGGGGTGTCATGCCTTTCCCAGGCTGGCCGTGTGGCTCACTCGTTGCTAACGGCCAACGATCGTGTTGTCGATCGCGCTGCGCAACGAGTCCGCCTGTGCAAGTCTAGGCATCGGGATCCAGCCCCGCATCTGCCGCCTCGATGGCCTGCGACAAACCACTCCACATGCTCAAAATCCCCCCAGCGATTTGGCCCTCGCGTCGCATGCATCATCGTTAACTTCGCCGCCCACACCGTTGAGTTTGTCCAGCCACATCCCAGCTCATTATCCTATAATTTCTCTCATTTCATTGCCCATGTTTTCCCGACCGATGTGCCCATGGCAGCAGGGGTGTCACGCCTTGCCCAGGCTGGCCGTGTTGCTCGCCCATTGCTAATGCCCGACGATCGTGTCGTTGATCGCGCTGCGCAACGAGTCCGCCTAGGCAATCCTGGGCATCGGGATCCAGCCCCACATCTGCCACCTCGAGGGCCTGCGACGAAGCAATCCGCATGCTCAAAATCCCCCCAGCGATTTGGCCCTCGCGTAGCATGCATCATCATTAGCTTCGCCGCCCACACCGTCGAGCTTGTGTAGCAACATCCCAGCTCATTATCCCACAATTTTTCTCATTTCGTTGCTCACGTTTTTCCCACCAATGAGGCCTTGGCAGCAGAGGTGTCACGCCTTGCCCAGGCTGGCCATGTGGCTCGCTCATTGCTAACGGTCGACGATCGTGTCGTCGATCACGCAGCGCAACGAGTCCGCCAAGGCAAGCCTGGGCGTCAAGATACAGCCCCGCATCCGCCGCCTCAAGGGCCTGCGACGAAGCACTCCGAATTCTGAAAATCACCCCAGCGATTTAGCCCTCGCGTCGCATGCATCATCATTAGCTTCGTCGCCCATACTGTCGAGCTTGTGTAGCCACATCCCAGCTCATTATCCCACGATTTTTCTCATTTCATTGCCCATGTTTTTCCCACCGATGAGGCCTTGGCAGCAGGGGTGTCACACCTTGCCCAGGCTGCTATGTGGCTCGTACATTGCTAACGGCTGACGATCGTGTCGTCGATCCCACTACGCAACGAGTTCGCCTAGGTAAGCCTTGGCGTCGGGATCCAGCCCCGCATCCGCCGCCTCAAGGTACTGCGACGAAGCACTCTGCATGCTCGAAATCCCCCCAGCGATTTGGCCCTTGCGTAGCATGCATCATCGTTAGCTTTGCGCCCACACCATCGAGTTTGAGTAGCCACATCCCCGCTCATTATCCCACAATTTTTCTCATTTCGCTGCCCACGTTTTTTCAACCGATGTGGCCTTGGCAGCAGGGGTGTCACGCCTTGCCCAGGCTGGCCGTGTGGGTCACTCATTGCTAACGGCCGACGATCGTGTTGTCGATCGCGTTGCGCAACGAGTCCGCCTGTGCAAGTCTCGGCTTCTGGATCCAGCCCCGCATCCGCTGCCTCGAGGGCCTGCGACGAAGCACTCCGCATGCTCAAAATCCCCACAGCGATTTGGCCCTCGCGTCGCATGCATCATTGTTAACATTGCCGCCCACACCGTCGAGTTTGTCCAGCCACATCCCAGCTCATTATCCCACAATTTCTCTCATTTCATTGCCCATGTTTTCCCGACCGATGTGCCGATGGCAGCAGGGGTGTCACGCCTTGCCCAGGCTGGCCGTGTTGCTCGCCCATTGCTAATGCCCGACGATCGTGTCGTTGATCGCACAGCGCAACGAGTCCACCTAGGCAATCTTGGGCGTCGGGATCCAGCCCCACATCTGCCACCTCGAGGGCCTGCGACGAAGCAATCCGCATGCTCAAAATCCCCCCAGCGATTTGGCCCTCGCGTAGCATGCATCATCATTAGCTTCGCCGCCCACACCGTTGAGCTTGTGTAGCAACATCCCAGCTCATTACCCCATAATTTTTCTCATTTCGTTGCCCACGTTTTTCCCACCAATGAGGCCTTGACAGCAGGGGTGTCACGCCTTTCCCAGGCTAGCCGTGTGGCTCGCTCATTGCTAACGGCCGACCATCGTGTCGTCGATCACGCTGCGCAACGAGTCCGCCAAGGCAAGCCTGGGCGTCATGATGTAGCCCCGCATCCGCCGCCTCAAGGGCCTGCGACGAAGCACTCCGAATTCTGAAAATCACCCCAGCGATTTGCCGTCGCGTCATTGCATGCATCATCATTAGCTTCGTCGCCCATACTGTCGAGCTTGTGTAGCCACATCTCAGCTCATTATCCCACGATTTTTCTCATTTAATTGCCCATGTTTTTCCCACCGATGAGGCCTTGGCAGCAGGGGTGTCACACCTTGCCCAGGCTGCTATGTGGCTCGCACATTGCTAACGGCTGACGATCGTGTCGTCGATCCCGCTGCGCAACGAGTTCGCCTAGGTAAGCCTTGGCGTCGGGATCCAGCCCCGCATCCGCCGCCTCAAGAACTGCGACGAAGCACTCTGCATGCTCGAAATCCCCCCAGCGATTTGGCCCTTGCGTAGCATGCATCATCGTTAGCTTCGCGCCCACACCATCGAGTTTGAGTAGCCACATCCCCGCTCATTATCCCACAATTTTTCTCATTTCGCTGCCCACGTTTTTTCAACTGATGGGGCCTTGGCAGCAGGGGTGTCACGCCTTGCCCAGGCTGGCAGTGAGGGTCACTTATTGCTAACGGCCGACGATCGTGTTGTCGATCGCGCTGCGCAACGAGTTCGCCTGTGCAAGTCTAGGCTTCTGGATCCAGCCCCGCATCCGCTGCCTCGAGGGCCTGCGACGAAGCACTCCGCATGCTCAAAATCCCCACAGCGATTTGGCTCTCGCGTCGCATGCATCATTGTTAACTTCGCCGCCTACACCGTCGAGTTTGTCCAGCCATATCCTAGCTCATTATCCCACAATTTTTCTCATTTCATTGCCCATATTTTCCCGACCGATGTGCCCATGGCAGCAGGGGTGTCACGCCTTGCCCAGGCTGGCCATGTTGCTCGCCCATTGCTAATGCCCGACGATCGTGTCGTTGATCGCGCTGCGCAACGAGTCCGCCTAGGAAATCCTGGGCGTCGAGATCCAACCCCACATCTGCCACCTCGA
>JAJFZO010000175.1:0-10000 GCA_021397835.1 Moringa oleifera
AATGGAGGAAAGATGCAAAAGTTGCAAGTTAGAAGAGCATCAACATTGGTGAAACAACCATCATTGCAACAATTGTCTTCTATTGGGTTGCCATTATCATTGAAGGTATTGCATGAGCATGTCACAAAGGTAATGAATCATGATGGAGTCATCACCATTCCTTTACAAAAAGAGGTATTTGCTAATGAGGGCTCCATATATGTGATGCGAGAAGATATAATACAATTTTGTCACATGGAAGAGATAAGTGTTACTATCATTCAAGCTTACATTGTGTACGTGTTTTACTCTTTTATTAGTTTATTGATCTTACAATTATGTCATATTCACATTTACATATGTTTTTTATATTTTCAGTAAACTTTATGAAGATTTGGTTGCACTGGACTTCAATCAAAATATTTTATTTGCTGATCCATCGATGGTATCAGTTGTGAGCGGTATAAAGATAGAAGATCAAGCTCGTCATATTGCAACTAGATTAGCTCAACCATGTGACAAAGGAGTAGTGATCTTCCCATATAACAGCGCGTAAGCATGAACTTAATTTTTTTAATTGCATTAGTTAAATAACTAATAATTTAATTTGCTTAATAATTTAGGCATCATTGGATGTTGGTGATTGTTGAGCCGTGGGCGTTCACATATACAGTTTTTGATCCTCTAGGGCGTGGTTCTCGCACTGAGTTAGACATGCTCATGTCCATGTGAGTTTAATTATTTTACACTTACATTAGTATATGTAATTACAATTTCAAGATTAGTAACTTTTTTCTTTTTTTTTTTTAGCTCTTTTAGAATGTTTTTCGCAATTGATATGCCATCTGTTAGCCGACGGAATTGCCAAAGTATTGTTGCTAAGGTATTTATATTATGGACCATATGTTATATTAAATTTTATTATCTTTAGTCATAAAATGTAACATCTAAATTATGCTAATGCAGTGTCCACGTCAACCTTCTAACCATGAGTGCGGATATTATGTGATGAAATACATGAGGGATATCATTAACAGACATAACAATGATGCACCATACTCGAAAATAGTAAGTTTTTAAATAATTTGTTTTTATAAAATGTTGTATATAATATTGAAATTATAATTGTACTAACTTTTATATTTTTTACATGTATAGCTAATGGATATTGATACCTACAGTCAGTCTGAGCTTGATGATGTTAGACAAGAGTTGGGGCAATACATATGGAGCATTATATTAGGATTCAGGTAAAAGTGTAGAACTTATATTTTAAATTTTGGAATGCATTATATAGTAGTTAGGAATTGAAAGTATTTACTTTTTAACTTTTAATTTGTAAATTAATTTTCCTCTATGTGTTTCATACATAATTGAAAGGTCACATAGATGAGAATTATGATTCATTATAGTTTCGAAATGGTAATCAATATATGTTATATTGAAGTGTATTATGATAAAAGAAATGATCATGAATGTACGCTGCATTAAAGTAATGGTGGTGTCAAGTTGTATTGAGGTATGGTGGTGGTGTAAGATTGCAATAAAGTGTGTGAATATTATTGAAGTGCTTTTTTTGTTTGAAAAGTGGTGGTGGTGTGTTATATTTTATTGAAGTGTGGTAGTACCATTAAAATTATTTGTGATGGTTTACTTTTTAATTATATGCAATATTTTTTATATTTTTAAATTTTATTTTTAAGTAAATAGAAAAATGTGAAATCCTAAGCAAAAAATTTTGATTTTGAGAAAAAGTAATCAAATAATAATTAAAAATATGAATTATAATTACAAAATTAAGATTATTGAAAATTAAATAATGATGTAATTTTAAATTATTATACGTTAAAAACAAAAATAAATTAAATAGTAATTTGAATTTCTAATTATTTATCAATTTGGTTTTTTTTTAAAAAAAAATTAATAAATAAAAACTAATAGTTTTATTCACAGTTCTACAACTGTGAACAAAACTTTAATGAACTGTGAACTAATGTAGTCTTTATTCACAGTTCTATAACTGTGAACAAAACGTTAATGAACTGTGAACTAATGTAGTCTTAGTTCACAGTTCTATAACTGTGAACAAAACGTTAATGAACTGTGAACTAAAGTAGTCTTTATTCACAGTTCTATAACTGTGAACAAAACGTTAATGAACTGTGAACTAAAGTAGTCTTTATTCACAGTTCTATAACTGTGAACAAAACGTTAATGAACTGTGAACTAAAGAAGTTTTTATTCACAGTTCTATAACTGTGAACAAAACGTTAATGAACTGTGAACAAAAATAGTTTTTATTCACAGTTCTATAACTGTGAACAAAACATTAATGAACTGTGAACTAAATTCGTTTTATTCACAGTTTTAGAACTGTGAACTATTTTCACTGACTTTTGTTCACATCAACATAGTCCACAGTTTTACAACTGTGAACAAAAGCCATTAAAAGCCTGTGAATAAAAGGCTATTTTGTTGTAGTGTAGTGACATAGTGCCTCAAATATTCCTCTAATAGTTGGTTCACTCGCTCGGTTTGGCCATCTGTTTGGGGATTATTGGCAGTGAAAAACTTCAATTCAGACCCCATCATGTTGAAAAGAGTAGTCCAAAACCGACCCGTGAACCATGAGTCTCTATCACTGATTATGTCCTCCGGCAACCTAAAATACTTAATCACATTTCTCATAATTAGTTCAGTTGCAATCTCTGCTGGACAAGCTTGAGGTGCAGCAATGAAAATAGCATACTTTGAAAAACGATCTACCACCACAAGTATAGATCTCATACCTTTCACGTCTAGAAAACCAACGATGAAGTCCATTGAGATGGATTGCCATGGCTTCTCTGGAATGGGCAGGGGCTGTAACAATCCTGCCTCTTTCTTTCTTTCAGTCTTATCTTGTTGGCACACAAGACATGTCTTGACATAGGACTCAACGTCCTCTTCCATCTTTGGCCAAAAGTATGACTTTCCCAGCAAAGCCATCATTATCTCCACTCCTGGGTGACCAGCCCATTGAGGGTCAAGAGTTTCCTTAAGCAACTCTCGCCTTAAGCCACCGCTGCTTGGCACAAATAGCCTACTGCCCTTGGCATACAGGAGGTCATTTTCCAGCCAATACTTCCACACCAAGCCCTCGAAAACTTGTTGCTTAAGCTTCACATAGTTCTAGTCCAAGTGAGACTGTTCTTTGACTCGATCACAAAATGTTGCTTGCACCGAAGACAACGCTGCCACATATGCTTCAACCTCTTTTCTGGTTAAAGCATCTGCCACCTGATTCTGCCTACCAGGTTTATGCAACCACAGAAAATCAAACTCAGCAAGGAACTCTTGCCAACGTGCTTGCTTGGGAGTCAACTTCTTCTAGGTCTTGAAGTAAGTGTTTGCTACGTTGTCTGTCACCACTGTGAACTTTGTACCCAGCAAGTAGTGCCTCCACACATCCAAGCAATGCACCACTGCAGCCATTTCTTTCTCATGAACCGAATACCTCTGCTCCGCATCCTTTAACTTCTGACTCTCGAAAGCAATAGGGTGCCCCTCTTGCTCCAAGACCCCTCCAATGGCCCTATCTGAAGCATCAGTTTGTACCTCAAAAGGTTTCTCAAAGTCTGGTAAGGCCAAAATGGGCTTCGAAGACACTGCTGTCTTTAGCTTCTCGAAAGCATCCTGACAAGCATTTGTCCAGCACCACACTTGCTCCTTCTTGAGCAAATCCGTCAAAGGGTTTACCTTCTTTGAGTACCCTTTGATGAATTTCCGATAGTAGTTGACTAACCCATGGAACGATCGCAAGTCAGAGATCTTCCTTGACGTAGGCCAATCTACAATGGCCTCCACCTTTCAATCATCCATTCTGATTCAGCCCTTGCTGACCCAACGCCCCAAGAAATTCACTTCTTGACGGCAAAATTCGCACTTCTCTTTCTTGACATAGAGCTTGTATTTTCTTAACTTAGAAAAGACAGCCCTTAAGTGATTCACATGCTCAACTAGTGATTCACTATATACCACAATGTCATCCAAGTAAACAACCACAAATTCATCCAAGAATTCATATAGCACATCGTTCATCAAATTGCAAAATGTGGCAGGAGCATTAGTTAAGCCAAAAGGCATCACAAGAAATTCATAAGACCCGTACCTGGTCACACATGTTGTCTTTGGCTCATCCCCTACCTTGATCCTTACTTGCCAATACCCAGATCGCAAGTCCAGCTTTGTGAAGTAGGATGCTTTGGACAATCAATCAAATAAGTCAGCCACATTCGGGACAAGGTACTTGTTTTTCACTGTTACCTTGTTTAGTGCTCGGTAGTCCACACACATCCTCAAGGATCCATCTTGCTTCTTTTGAAACAACATCGGTGCACCATATGGAGCCTTTGAAGGTTGAATGAGGCCTGCTTGCAATAATTCATCGAGTTGCTTCCTCAACTCAACCAACTCTAATGGAGACATTCTGTAAGGAGCTTTAGCCGGTGGTCTAGCTCCTGGTTCCAATCAATTTCATGGTCAATTGCCCTCCTTGGTGGCAATTCTTTTGGTAACTCAGGGGGCATGGTGTTGGAGAAATCTTCCAAGACTTCCATCACCATGTCGGGTACTTCGACCTGCTGATCAGGCTTGATCTCGATCAAGGCAGCCACGTATGCTTGATCGCCCCTCTTTATCCAACTCTTGAATTGCTTGGCAGATTGCAATTCAATTCTTTTGTCTTTCACTTGTTGACTACTCTCCATGGCAGCAACGAAGCATGAATTTCCCTCATTGCCTATGAGCATCCCTCGAAGGTGTGGAATCACCAACACTTTGGCCAAGGCCAAAAACTCGATCCCCAATATCAAGTCGAAGTCATCGAGGGGTACCACGGTTAGGTTGCACTGCCCTAACCATTTATCTACCTTCAAGTTGCACACCGCCGAGCCTAAGATAGGCTTCACCTCCGAATTCACCGCTTTCAGCTTGGTGGAATTTTTCACAATGGTCAAACCCAACGAACCAGCCACACGTTGTGCCACAAAGTTATTGGTAGCACCCGTGTCTACCATAGCTTGCACAGCTTTCCCATTGACTTGCACCATCACGTGCATCAAGCCTTTGTATTGGACTTGACTGCCCGTCGTGACGCATTCAATAGTTGGAGAGGGTTCACCCGTGATGGCCCTTCATTCGAGTTCTCCTCCTCCTCTTGCGCTATCAAAGCATTTAGTTTCTCCCGCTTTGGGCACTCTCTAGCCATGTGTGGTCCGCCACAAATGAAGCATCCCGTAGGATTCTTCCCTTTGTCTTATGAAGGGGACTTGTCGCCACCCTTCCAATTCCCACCGTTGTCTTTCTTGCCACCATTAGGCTTTTTGCCATCCTTTTGGCCAAAAGCCTTATGGTTTTTCTTTCCGCCATCATTTTTCTTCTTCCCACCTTGTGAATTGGACGCACCCGCATACTTGTAATCTACAAGCTTTTCTGTAGCGGCAATTGCGCTTGGCAAGTCTCCCACGGCTTGCCTTCGTAACTCAGCCTGCGCCCAAGGCTGTAACCCAGATAAGAAATTGAACATCTTATCCTCCTCCGACATTTTTTTGATGTCCAGCAGCAAGGAGCTAAACTCCTTCACGTACTCTAGCACCAAACCTGAGTGCTTGAGCTTTTTGAGGGATTCCCTTGCAACCCAAGCAGTGTTGCAAGGAAGGAATTGATCCTTCAATTCCTTTTTCAACACCTCCCACGTCTCAATCTTTGGCCTTCCCGCACTAGCATCATCCTCCATTCGAGTTCGCCACCAGAGTTTTGCGTCTCCTTGCAAATACATGCTGGTGATTGTCACCAACTCTTCCTCTGGGATTCAGGCAGCTTTGAAGTACTGCTCAATGTCCCATAGAAAGTTCTCAAGCTCCTTGGAGTTTCGACTACCATCGAAGGACTTTGGGTCGGGGACTTTGATTTTGGATGGGCCACCTTCCCTGTACTTTAAGAGGTTCATCACTGCCCTCTTTAGCAAGGTGAGCTCATCTCTCAAATCTCTTTCCCCTTCCCTCACCGTGTCTGTCAAAGATACAATATCTTCCATGACAGATGCGAAGCGAACATCCACGTCCTTTCGTATTTCCACCAACACGTTCTGGGCCACCCTCAGCTGCTCTGTATGTTGTTCAGTTTGAACAGCAAGATTTACAGCATCATCCGCTTGAGGAGCACCCACAAAATCCTCCAGATGGGTCAGCCTTTCCTTTATCTCGTTCATCGCAACTAATCAAAGTTGCCAACACAACGAGGCTCTGATACCAAATTGTCACACGGTTGAGCTCTATGCTTGAATTTTCACCGAGTGATGGCACGAGTAACACATAAGTCGTCAGCCAATCCGCCACGAAGGCCCTCAATCTCAAGTGACCTTTATGCTAGAAGCACACACCCATGCACACAAGAGAGAATGAAAGAGAGACACAAGTGTTTACGGGAACCAATCCCAACATTTTTCACTAACGAATAAGAATTTACACTCTTAGATGCAGCAGGACATCACCCCTTTGATGACTCTGCCTCTGGGTTTATATAGCCTGCAAAACTTGGCAGTTGACACCCCCAACTGCCCTAGGGTAATGGGGTTTCATCCCCACAAAACCAGCCCCACATGCAGCTTTGACTCCAGCCCCTTGTGACAAGTGTCCCACTCCCTCGCAAGTGCCTGGTAACCACTAGTAACTGCTGGTAACTGCTGGTAACCACTGGTAACTGCTGTCAACTGCTGCAAACTGCTGGAAACTGCTGCCAGCTTCGTGGGCTAAGCCCACCAAGTGCACCCCGAGTGCCTCATGCTCATTTGCGTGCCCGGTAAGGTGCTAACGCAAGCCCGTGTCTGTTTTTCTGCCAGTGTTCTGCTCACCTGCTGCCCAGGTGCCCTGCACCATGTCCAGTCCTCATGAGCCATCTCTTTATGACTCACGCATCAAGGACTTGACCGATAGCCATCGCGAGTGGGCTGTTCCCGTGAGCAGGCCCAAGCAGGTGTCAACACTCGCTTGTGATGCTTCCCATGGCATCACTTGGGCTGGGGCCCTGATAAGCATCCCATGTCTTCATCGTGCCACCATGCCACTGATATGTAAGGGGCTTACATTAGGCAACTATCCTACCATCGAAAGTTGATAGGGCAAAAATTTGAATGATGCGTCGCCGGCACGATGGCCTTGCGATCCGTCGAGTTATCATGAATCATCAGAGCAACGGGTGAAGCCCGCGTCGACCTTTTATCTAATAAATGCGCCCCTTCCAGAAGTTGGGGTTTGTTGCACGTATTAGCTCTAGAATTACTATGGCTATTCGAGTAGTAGGTACCATCAAACAAACTATAACTGATTTAATGAGCCATTCGCAGTTTCACAGTTTGAATTAGTTCATACTTAAACATGCATGGCTTAATCTTTGAGACAAGCATATGACTACTGGCAGGATCAACCAGGTAGCATCCTTTGAGATGCCGCGCCAACTAAGACCGAAGCGTGCCACAAGGCTCACTAAGGCCAAAGTTGTCGCAGTCGTCGTTCAAAATCGATGGGACGTGGGACAAATGCTTTCGCTTGGACAGGCAGAGGCCGAGGCCACTCCTATAGCAATACTTTTTGCACCCGAGGGGACAATCGATCTCTCGTGTGCCAAAGCAGCCACATGCGAAAGCAAGCCGCGCTTGGAGCTCGAGGCCCAGCTTAGGTTTCCACCCATGCCCACGAGGGACATGGTGCAAAGAAAACCGACTCGAATCATTAAATTCCATTTGTGAAGGCACGCAACATAGGGTCCCGATGTCACCCACGAAATGCCAACGTATGGCTCGGGGTCGAGCTTGAAGCGACGTGCTAGTCGACAGTTCGATGCGAGAGCATGGAGCCTGCCAATGCACACGACTAGATCACCACTCACATGCCGCACGTACAAATGGGCAGCAACAGCACCAAACGAGCTGCAAGCCGACGAGCGAAAGGCCCATCGATCATGCAGGTCATCATGTGCCGCCGCACCCAAGCTACTAAGCGCAAAATTGTTTCAATAGGAAGGGATGATTCTTCAATGGCAAGGGACCACTGATGAGGCCTTGGCAGCAGCGGTGTCACAACGTGCCCAGGCTGGTCGTGTGGCTCGCTCGTTGCTAACGGCCGACGATCGTGTCGTCAATCGCGCTGCACAACAAGTCCGCTTCTAGGCAAGCCTGAGTGTCGAGATCTAACCCCACGTCTGCCGCCTCGAAGGCCTACGACGAAGCACTCTGCATGCTCAAAATCCCACCAACAATTTGGCCCTCACGTAGCATGCATCATCATTAGCTTCGTCGCCCACACCATCGAGCTTGTCTAGCCACATCCCAGCTCATTATCCCATGATTATTCTCGCTTCGTTGCCCACGTTTTTCCCACCGATGAGGCCTTGGCAGCAGGGGTGCCCAGGATGGCCGCGTGGCTCGCTCATTGCATACGGCCGACAATCGTGTTGTCGATCGCGCTGCGCAACGAGTCCGCCTAGGCAAGCCTGAGCATTAAGATCAAACCCCACGTTCTCCCCCTCGAGGGCCTGTGACGAAGCACTCCGCATGCTCGAAATTCCCCCCAACGATTTGGCCCTCGCGTAGCATGCATCATCGTTAGCTTCGCCGCCCACACCATCGAGCTTATGTAGCCACATCCCAGCTCATTATCCCACAATTTTTCTCATTTCGTTGCCCACATTTTTCCCACCAATGAGGCCTTGGAAGCAGGGGTGTCACGCCTTGCCCAGGATGGCCGTGTCGCTCACTCATTGCTAACGGCCGACAATTGTGTCGTCGATCGCGCTGCTCAACGAGTCCGCCTAGGCAAGCCTGAGCGTCGGGATCCAACCCCACGTTCGCCGCCTTGAAGGCCTGCGATAAAGCACTCCACATGCTTGAAATTCCCCCCAACAATTTGGCCCTCGCGTAGCATGCATCATCGTTAGCTTCGCCGCCCACACCGTCGAGCTTGTGTAGTCATATCCCAGCTCATTATCCGAGAATTTTTCTCATTTTGTTGCCCAAATTTTTCCCACCAATGAGGCCTTTGCAGCAGGGTTGTCACGCCTTGCCCAGGCTGGCCGTGTGGCTCGCTCATTGCTAACGACCGACGATCGTGTCGTCGATCGCGCTGCGTAATGAGTCCCTCTAGGCAAGCCTGGGCGTCGGGATCCAGCCCCGCATCCGCCGCCTCGAAGGCCTGCGACGAGGCACTCCGCATGCTCGAAATCCCCCCAGTGATTTGGCCCTCGCATAGCGTGTATCATCGTTAGCTTCGCCGCCTACACCGTCGAGTTTGTCTAGCCACATCCCAACTCATTATCCCACAATTTCTCTCATTTCGTTGCCCACATTTTTCCCACCGATGAGGCCTTGGCAGCAAGGGTGTCACGCCTTGTCCAAGCTAGCCGTGTGGCTCGCTCGTTGCTAACGATCGACGATCGTGTCGCCGATCGCGCTGCGCAACGAGTCCGCATAGGCAAGCCTGAGCGTCGAGATCCAACCCCATGTCCACCGCCTCAAGGGCCTGCAACGAAGCACTCCGCATGCTCGAAATCCCCCCAGCGATTTGGCCCTCGCGTGGCATGCATCATCGTTAGCTTCGTCGCCCACACTGTCGAGCTTGTGTAGCCACATCCCAGCTCATTATCCCACAATTTTTCTCATTTCGTTGCCCACAATTTAGTGGATTTTGTTTCCCACGTTTTTCCTACTCCGTTGGCTACTGATCGGGTGTCCCACACTATTCGGCCGACAACGTGGTCGGCGGTGCTGGCCGCCACAGCCACTCGCCACCAGCTGGATGGGCAAGGCAGCAAGCCGCCCTGCCCATGCCATGCGCTCTGGGTTGGCCAAGCCCAGTGCCTGACCACGTGGGATGGGAAGGACGGTAGGCACGCATGGCCTATTGGCACCCAGCAAGCTGGGTGACCACCTCCCCCCTAAAGAGTCTTAAATGAAATTTCACTCCCGGCAGGAGGAAACATCAATATG
>JAJFZO010000175.1:15000-20000 GCA_021397835.1 Moringa oleifera
GAGCCAGAGGCGCACGGGAGGCCAACATCCACCCCGTGATGGTCCCTCCCCTCCCCGAAGGGATGCGGGGGGGTCAGGGGCGACGGTACTTGACACCCAGGCAGATGTGCCCTCGGCCTGATGGCTTCGGGCGCAACTTGCGTTCAAAGACTCAATGGTTCACAGGATTCTGCATTTCACACCAAGTATTGCATTTCACTACGTTCTTCATCGATGCGAGAGCCGAGATATCCATTGCCGAGAGTCATTTTAGACATCATTTAGGGACGACATGACCGTCAATCGCGCACCGAGATCGGGGCGACTAGGGCGTGCTTTTTCATTCGAGTTCCTTGGCGCATCCCGCGCTGTGGCTTTTGTTGTTGCGTGCGATGAGGGGCTTGGGCGCAAGCCCGTACCTTTGCCGCGCGAGGCGGGATGAGGGGCTCGAGAGCCCTCCGCCCCACCAGTGTGTTTACAACGTGTTCGCGGGTCATTTCGTTGAGCGAGTTTTTGACAATGATCCTTCCGCAGATTCACCTGCGGAAACCTTGTTACGACTTCTCCTTCCTCTAAATGATAACGTTCAGTGGACTTCTCGCGACGTCGTGAGCGGCGAACTGCCCACGTCGCCATGATTCGAACACTTCACCAAACCATGCCGTGCCTGCTGGGGGCTGCCTGGGCGTTCCACCCGTGCCCAGGGTCTGTGCGACGTGGCCCCGCTGGCTCGCTCACTGGGCACTTAGTCGAGGGACAGGGATGTGCGGGCTGGCTCGCGATGGGCGCCCGCGGCCTGGCTAGTGCGCCCACCGCTGCCGCACGCTGGGTGAACAACCCATGCCATGCCTGCTGGGGGCTGCCTGGGCATGCCATACGTGCCCAGGGTCCGTGCAACGCGGCCTCCCTGGCTCGCTCGCTGAGGACATAGTCGAGGGACAGGGACATGGGGGCTGGCTAGTGATGGGCGCCAGCGGCCTGGCTGGCGCGCCCACCCTTGCCGCACGCTGGGTGAATAACACATACCGTGCTTGCTGGGGGCTGCCTGGGCGTGCCTTCCGTGCCAAGGGTCTGTTCAACACGGCCCCCCTGGCTCGCTCGCTGGGCACTTAGTCGAGGGACAGGGACAAGGGGACTGGCTCGTGATGGGCGCCTGTGTCCTGTCTGGCGCCCCCTCCTCTGCCGCACACTGGGAACTTGGCCCATGCCGTGCCTACTGGGGGCTTCCTGGGCATGCCTCCTGTGCCCAGAGTCTGTGCGACACGGCTCCCCTGGCTCGCTCGCTGGGCACTTAGTCGAGGGACAGGGACGTGGGGGCTTGCTCGCGATGGGCGGCCGCGGCCTGGCTTGCGCGCCAACCGCTGCCGCACACTGGGTGAGCAGCCCATGCCGTCCCTGCTGGGGGCTGCCTGGGCATGCCATACGTGCCCAGGGTCCGTGCAACGCGACCCCCCTGGCTCGCTCGCTGAGGACTTAGTGGAGGGACAGGGACATGGGGGCTGGCTCGCGATGGGCGCCAGCGGCTTGGCTGGCGCGCCCACCGCTGCTGCACGCTGGGTGAACAACACATGCCGTGCCTGCTGGGGGCTGCCTGGGCGTGCCTTCCGTGCCCAGGGTCCATTCGACACGGCCCCCCTGGCTCGCTTGCTGGGCACTTAGTCGAGGGACAGGGACAAGGGGGCTGGCTCGTGATGGGCGCCTGTGTCCTGTCTGGCACCCCCTTCTCTGCCGCACACTGGGAACTTGGCCCATGCCGTGCCTGCTGGGGGCTTCCTGGGCATGCCTCTTGTGCCCAGAGTCTTTGCGACACGGCTCCCCTGGCTCGCTCGCTGGGCACTTAGTCGAGGGACAGGGACATGGGGGCTGGCTTGCGATGGGCGCCCGCGGCCTGGCCAGCGCGCCCACCGCTGCCGCATGCTGGGTGAACAACACATGCCGTGCCTGCTGCGGGCTGCCTGGGCGTGCCTTTCGTGCCTAGGGTCCATTCGACACGGCCCCCCTGGCTCGCTCGCTGGGCACTTAGTCGAGGGACAGGTACAAGGGGGCTGGCTCGTGATGGGCGCCTGAGTCCTGTCTGGCGCCCCCTCCTCTGCCGCACACTGGGAACTTAGCCCATGCCGTGCCTGCTGGGGGCTTCTTGGGCATACCTCCTGTGCCCAGAGTCTGTGCGACACAGCTCCCCTGGCTCGCTCGCTGGGCACTTAGTCGAGGGACAGGGACGTGGGGGTTGGCTCGAGATGGGCGCCTGCAGCCTGGCTAGCGCGCCCACCGCTGCCGCACGCTGGGTGAGTAGCCCATGCCGTGCCTGCTGGGGGCTGCCTGGGCATGCCATACGTGCCCAGGGTCCGTGCAACGTGGCTCCCCTGGCTCGCTCGCTGAGGACTTAGTCGAGAGACAGGGACATGGGGGTTGGGTCGCGATGGGCGCCAGCGGCCTGGCTGGCGCGTCCACTGCTGCAGCACGCTGGGTGAACAACACATGCCATACCTGCTGGGGGCTGCCTGGGCGTGCCTTCCGTGCCCAGGGTCCATTCGACACGGCCCCCCTGGCTCGCTCGCTGGGCACTTAGTCGAGGGACAAGGACGAGGGGGCTGGGTCGTGATGGGCGCCTGTGTCCTGTCTGGCGCCCCCTCCTCTGCCGCACACTGGGAACTTGGCCCATGCCGTGCCTGCTGGGGGCTTCCTGGGCATGCCACCTGTGCCCAGAGTCTGTGCGACACGGCTCCTCTGGCTCGTTCGCAGGGCAATTAGTCGAGGGACAGGGACGTGGGGGCTGGCTCGCAATGGGCGCCCGCGGCCTGGCTAGCGTGCCCACCGCTGCCGCATGCTGGGTGAGCAGCCCATGCTGTGCCTGCTGGGGGCTGCCTGGGCATGCCATACGTGCCCAGGGTCTGTGCAACGTGGCCCCCCCTAGCTCGCTCGCTGAGGACTTATTCGAGGGACAGGGACATGGGGGCTGGCTCGCGATGGGCGCCAGAGGCCTGGCTGGCGCGCCCACCGCTGCCGCACACTGGGTGAACAACACATGCCATGCCTGCTGAGGGCTGCCTGGGTGTGCCTTCCATTCCCAGGGTCTGTTTGACACGGACCCCCTGGCTCGCTCGCTTGGCACTTAGTCGAGGGACAGGGACGAGGGGGCTGGCTCGTGATGGGCGCCTGTGTCCTGTCTGGCGCCCCCTCCTCTGCCACACGCTGGGCACTTGGCCCATGCCATGCCTGCTGGGGGCTTCCTGGGCATGCCTCCTATGCCCAGAGTCTGTACAACATGGCTCCCCTGGCTCGTTCGCTGGGCACTAAGTCGAGAGACAGGACGAGGGGGCTGGCTCGCGATGGGCGCCCGTGGCCTGGCTGGCGCACCGACCTCTACCGCACGCTGGGCTTTTGGCCCATGCCACGCCTGCTGGGGGATGCTGGGGCATGATTCCCATACCTAGGGTCCATGCGGCGCGGCTGCCTTGGCTCGCTCGCTCGGCACTAAGTCGAGGGACAGGGATGAGGGGGCTAGCTCGCGATGGGAGCCCGTGGCCTTGCTGGTGCGCCCACCGCTGCCACACACTGGGCACTTGACCCATGTCGTGCCTGCTAGGGGCTGCTGGGGCATGCCTCCCATGCCCAGGGTCCGTGCAACACAGCTCCCCTGGCTGGTGAGCCCACCGATGCCGCACGCTGGGCGAGCAGCCTATGCCGTACCTGCTGGGGGCTGCCTGGGCGTGCCACC
Organism: Moringa oleifera; assembly: GCA_021397835.1. Lineage (NCBI taxonomy): Eukaryota > Viridiplantae > Streptophyta > Magnoliopsida > Brassicales > Moringaceae > Moringa > Moringa oleifera. Next base: position 18,698 of record JAJFZO010000175.1, read on the forward strand.
CGTGCCCAGGGTCCGTGCAACGCGGCTCCCCTGGCTCGCTCGCTGGGCACTAAGACGAGGGACAGGGACGAGGGGTCTGGCTCGTGATGGGCGCCTGTGGCCTCGCTGGCGCGCCCACCGCTGCTGCACGCTGGGCACTTGGCCCACGCCGTGCCTGCTGGGGGCTGCCCGGGCATGCCTCTTGTGTGCAGGGTCCGTGCGATACGGCTACCCCAGCTCGCTCGCTGGGCACTTAGTCGAGGGAAAGGGATGAGGGGGCATGCTCGCGATGGGCGCCTGTGGCCTCGCTGGCACGTACATCGCTGCCGCACGCTGAGCACTTGGCCCATGCCGTGCCTGCTGGAAGCTGCTGGGGCATGCATCCTGTGCCCAGGGTCCATGCGACGTGGCTCCCCTGGCTCGCTCGCTGGGCACTTAGTTGAGGGACAGGGATGAGGGGGCTTGCTCGCGATGGGCGCCCACAGCCTGGCTGGCACGCCCACTGCTGCCGCACGCTGGGCGAGCAGCCCAGGCCATGCCTGCTGGGGACTTCCTGGGCGTGCCACCCATGCCCAGGGTCCGTGCGACGCGGCACCCGTGGCTCGCACACTGGGCAGTCAGTCGAGGGACAGGGACGTGAGGGCTGGCTCGCGATGGGCGCCCGCGGCATGGCTGGCGCACCCACCGCAGCCGCACGCTGGGCGAGCAGCCCATGCCATGCCTGTTGGGGGCTGCCCGGGCGTGGCACCCGTGCCCAGGGTCCATGCAACGCGGCCCCCCTGGCTCGCTCGCTGGGCACTTAGTCGAGGGACAGGGACGTGGTGGCTGGCTCGCGATGGACGCCCGCGGCCTGGCTTGCACACCCATCGTTGCCGCACGCTGGTCAAGCAGCCCATGCCATGCCTGCTGGGGGCAAGCTAGGCGTGCCACCTATGCCCAGGGTCCGTGCGACACGGCCCCCCTGGCTCGCTCGCTGGGCAGTCAGTCGAGGGAAAGGGACGTAGGGCCTGGCTCGCGATGGGCGCCCGCGGCCTGGCTGGCACACCCATCGTTGCCGCACGTTGGTCAAGATGCCCATGCCATGCCTGCTGGGGGCAACCTGGGCGTGCCACCTATGCCCAGGGTCCGTGCGACGCGGCCCCCCTGGCTCGCTCGCTGGGCAGTCAGTCGAGGGACAGGGACGTGGGGGCTGGCTCGTGATGGGCGCACTCGGCCTTGCTGGCGCGTCCACCGCTGCCGCACGCTGCAGGAGCAGCCCATGCCGTGCCTGCTGGGGGCTGCGTGGGTGTGCCGGCTGTGCCCAGGGTTCGTGCGACACGGCACC
>JAJFZO010000175.1:25000-32500 GCA_021397835.1 Moringa oleifera
GATGGGCGCCTGAGTCCTGTCTGGCGTCCCCTCCACTGCCGCACACTGGGAACTTAGCCCATGCCGTGCCTGCTGGGGGCTTCCTGGGCATGCCTCCTGTGCCCAGAGTCTGTGCGACACGGCTCCCCTGGCTCGCTCGCTGGGCACTTAGTCGAGGGACAGGGACGTTGGGGTTGGCTCGAGTTGGGCGCCCGCGGCCTGGCTAGCGCGCCCACCGCTGCCGCACACTGGGTGAGTAGCCCATGCCGTGCCTGCTGGGGGCTGCCTGGGCATGCCATACGTGCCCAGGGTCCGTGCAACGCGGCTCCCCTGGCTCGCTCGCTGAGGACTTAGTCGAGAGACAGGGACATGGGGGTTGGCTCGCGATGGGCGCCAGCGGCCTGGCTGGCGCGTCCACTGCTGCCGCACGCTGGGTGAACAACACATGCCGTGCCTGCTGAGGGCTTCCTGGGCGTGCCTTCCGTGCCCAGGGTCCATTCGACACGGCCCCCCTGGCTCACTCGCTGGGCACTTAGTCGAGGGACAGGGACGTGGGGGCTGGCTCGTGATGGGCGCCCGCGGCCTGGCCAGCGCGCCCACCACTGCCGCACGCTGGGTGAGCAGCCCATGCCATGCGTGCTGGGGGCTGCCTAGGCATGCCATATGTGCCAAGGGTCCATGTAACACGGCCCCCCTGGCTCGCTCGCTGAGGACTTAGTCGAGGGACAGGGACATGGGGGCTGGCTCGCGATGGGCGCCAGCGGCTTGGCTGGCGCGCCCACCGCTGCCGCAAGCTGGGTGAACAACACATGCCATGCCTGCTGGGGGCTGCCTGGGCGTGCTTTTCGTGCCTAGGGTCCATTCGACAGGGCCCCCCTGGCTCGCTCGCTGGGCACTTAGTCGTAGGGACAGGTACAAGGGGGCTGGCTCGCGATGGGCGCCCGAGTCCTGGCTGGCGCCCCCACCGCTGCCGCACGCTGGGAACAGCCCATGCCATGCCTGCTGGTTGGCTGCCTGGGTATGCCTCCTGTGCCCAGGTCTGTGCGACACGGCTCCCCTGGCTCGCACGCTGGGCACTCAGTCGAGGGGCAGGGACGAGGGGGTTGGCTCGACGATGGGCGCCCGCGGCCTGGCTGGCGCGCCCACCGCTGCCGCACGCTGGGTGAGCAGCCCATGCCATGCCTGCTGGGGGCTGCCTGGGTGCCACCATGCCCAGGGTCCATGCAACGCGGCTCCCCTGGCTCGCTCGCTGAGGACAGTCGCAGGGACATGGGGGTTGGCTCGCGATGGGCGCCAGCGGCCTCTGGCGCGTCCACGCTGCCGCACGCTGGGTGAGCCGTGCCTGCTGAGGGCTTCCTGGGCGTGCCTTCCGTGCCCAGGTCCATTCGACAGGCCCCCCTGGCTCACTCGCTGGGCAGTCGAGGGACAGGGACGTGGGGGCTGGCTCGTGATGGGCGCCCGCGGCCTGGCTGGCGCGCCCACCGCTGCCGCACGCTGGGCAAGCAGCCCACGCCACGCCTGCTGGGGGCTGCCTGGGTGTGCCACCCGTGCCCAGGGTCCATGCAACGTCCCTCCCCTGGTTCACACGCTGGGAAGTCAGTCGAGGGGCAGGGACGAGGGGACTGGCTCGCGATGGGCACCCCGGCCTGACGGGCGCGCCCACCGCTGCTGCACGCTGGGCGAGCAGCCCATGCCCTGCCTGCAGGGGGCTGCCAGGGCGTACCACCCAAGCCCAGGAGCAGTGTGACACGGCCCCCCTGGCTCGCTCGCTGGGCACTTAGTCGAGGGACAGGGACGTGGGGGCTGGCTCGCAATGGGCGCCCGCGGCCTGGCTGGCACGCCGGACGCTGCCGCAGGCTGGGCGAGAAGCCCATGCCGTGCCTGCTGGGGGCAGCCTGGGCGTCCCACCCATGCGACGTGCCTCCCCTGGCTCGCACGCTGGGATGTCAGTCGAGCGGCAGGGACGAAGGGACCTGCTCGCGATGGGCGCCCACGGCCTCGCTGGCGCGACCACCGCTGCCGGACGCTGGGCGAACAGCCCATGCCGTGCCTGCTGGGGGCTGCCTCGGTGTGCCACCCGTGCCCAGTCAGTCGAGGGACAGGGACGAGGGAGCTGGCTCGCGATGGGCGCCAGCGGCCTGGCTGGCGCGCCTACCGCTGCCGCACGCTGGGCAAGCAGCCCTTGCCGTGCCTGCTGGGGGCTGCCTGGGTGTGCTACCCGTGCCTAGGTTCCGTGCGACTTGGCTCCCCTGGCTCAAACGCTGGGAAGTCAGTCGACGGGCAGGGACGAGGGGACTGGCTCGCGATGGGCGCCTTCAGCCAGACTGGCGCACCAACCGCTGCTGCACACTGGGCGAGCAGCCCATGTCGTGCCTGCTGGGGGCTGCCTGGGTGTGCCACCCAAGCCCAGGGTCCGTGCGACATGGCCCCCTGGGCTCGCTCGCTGGGCACTTAGTCGAGGGACAGGGACGTGGGGGCTGGCTCGCGATGGGCGCCCGCGGCCTGGCTGGCGCGCCCAACGCTGCCGCACGCTGGGCGAGCAGCCCATGCTGTGCCTGCTGGGGGCTGCCTGGCCATGCCACCCGTGCCCAGGGTCCATGCAACGCGGCACCCCTGGCTCTCACGCTTGGCAGTCAGTCGAGGGGCAGGGGCGAGGGGGCTGGCTCGCGATGGGCGCCCGCGGCCTGGCTGAAGCGCCCACCGCTTGCTGCACGCTGGGCGAGCAACCATGCCGTGCCTGCTGGGGGCTGCCTGGGTGTGCCACCCATGCCCAGGTTCCGTGCGACACGGCCCCCTGGCTCGCTCGATGGCAGTCAGTCGAGGGACAGGGACGAGGGGGCTGGCTCACGATGGGCGCCTGCGGCCTGGCTGGCGCGCCCACCGCTGCCGCACGCTGGGCAAGCAGCCCATGCTGTGCCTGCTGGGGGCTGCCTGGTTATGCCACCCACTCCCAGGGTCCGTGCGACATGGCACCCCTGGCTCGCACGCTGGGCAGTCAGTCGAGGGACAGGGACGAGGGGGCTGGCTCGCGATGGGCGCCCGCGGCCTAACTGGTATGCGCCCACCGCTGGGTCCGAACCCTGGCGATGAGCACCGCTGCCATTCCGTGTGCCTGCTTGGGGCTGCCTGGGTGCGCCACCCGTGCCCAGGGTCCGTGCGACGTGGCACCCCTGGCTCGCATGCTAGGGCTCAGTGCAGGGACGAGGAGGCTGGTTGGGCGTCCGCGGCCTGACTGGCGCGCCACCGCTGCCGCACGCTGGGCGAGCAGCCCATGCCGTGCCTGCTGGGGGCTGCCTGGGCGTGCCACCCATGCCCAGGGTCCGTGCGACGCGGCCCCCTGGCTCGCTCGCTGGGCACTTAGTCGAGGGGCAGGGACGAGGGGACTGGCTCGCGATGGGCGCCCGCGGCCTGGCTGGCGCGCCCACCGCTGCTGCACGCTGGGCGAGCAGCCCATGCCGTGCCTGCTGGGGGCTGCCTGGGCGTGCCACCCGTGCCCAGGGTCCATGTGACGCTGGACCCCTGGCTCGCTCGCTGGGCAGTCAGTCGAGGGACAGGGACGAGGGGGCTGGCTCGCGATGGGCGCCAGCGGCCTATCTGGCGCGTCCCACCGCTGCTGCACACGCTGAGCAGCCCATGCCGTGCCTGCTGGGGGCTGCTGGGTGTGCCAACCGTGCCCAGGTTCCGTGCGACGTGGCTCCCCCGGCTTGCTCGCTGGGACTTAGTCGAGGGAAGGGACGAGGGGACTTGCTCGCGATGGGCGACCGCGGCCTGACTGGCGCGCCCACTGCTGCCGCACGCTGGGCGAGCAGCCCATGCCATGCCTGCTGGGGGCTTCCTGGGTGTGCCACCCATGCCCAGGTCCGTGCGATGTGGCTCCCCTGGCTCGCACGATGGGAAGTCAGTCGAGGGGAAGGGACGAGGGGACTGGCTCGCGATGGGCGCCCGCGGCCTATCTGGCGCGCCCACCGCTGCCGCACGCTGGGCGAGCAGCCCATGCCGCCTGCTGGGGGCTGCTGGGGCCAGGGTCCATGTGGCTGGCTGTGTCGAGGGACAGGGACATGGGCGCCTGTGGCCTGGCGTGCCCAGGTGCCTCCGCTGGGCGGCCCATGCGTGCCTGCTGGGGGCTGCCCGCCCAGGGTCCATCGCACTCGATGGGCACTCAGTCGAGGGACAGGGACGAGGGGGCTGGCTCGCGATGGGCGCCCGCGGCCTGCTGGCGCGCCCACTGCTGCCGCACGCTGGGCAGCAGCCCATGCCGTGCCTGCTGGGGGCTGCCTGGGCAAGCCACCATGCCCAGCGTCCGTGCGACGTGGGCACGGCCCCCTGGCTCGCTCCCACTGCTGCGCATGCGCTGGGCAAGCAGCCCATGCCGTGCCCTGCCGGGGGCTGCCTGGGCCCCCCTGGCCGACGCCCAGGGTCCGTGCGACATGACAGGGCTCGCCTGCGCTGGGCAGTGGTTGGCAGGCACAAGGGGACTGGCTCGCGATGGGCGCCCGGCTGGCCTAACAGGCGCTCCACAGCCGCACCGCTGGGCAAGGGCCGCGTCTGCACGGGGGCAGCCTGGGTGCGCCGCTCCGGTGCCCAGACCCCAGTGGATGTGCCTCCCCTGGCTCACACGAGATGCTGGGAAGGCCAGTGTCGCAGTCGGGCACACGAGGGGACTGGCTCGCGATGTGGCGCCCGCGGCACTGACTGGCATGCGCCCACTCGCTGCATGCACGCTGGGCGAGCGGCCGACATAACATGCCTGCCTGCAGGGGGCTGCCTGAGCGTCGCCACCCAAGCCGCTAAGCCAGTGTGGTGCTTGGCAGCCCATGGGCTAGCTGACGCTGGCTGCGCACTTAGTGCGAGGGACAGGGACGTGGGGGCTGGCACACGATGGGCGCCCGCGGCCTGGCTGGCACCCGAACGGCTGCACGGGCACGCTGGGTGAGCAGATCGCCCTATGCCGCGCCCACCGCTGGAGCAGCCCATGCGTGCACCCGTGCCCAGGGTCCGTGCGACGTGGCGCACCCAGTGGGGGCTGGCTCGCTGGGTGCCTGGCTGGCCCACCGCTGCCGCACGCTGGGCGTGCCCATGCCGTGCCTGCTGGGGGCTGCCTGGGCGTGCCACCCATGCCCAGGGTCCGTGCGACGTGGCACCCCTGGCTCGCACGCTGGGCAGTCAGTCGAGGGGCAGGACGAGGGGGCTGGCTCGCGATGGGCGCCCGCGGCCTGCTGGCGCGCCCACCGCTGCCGGCTGGGCGAGCAGCCCATGCCGTGCCTGCGGGGGCTGGGGGCCACCCGTGCGGGTCCGTGCCACGTGGCCCCCCTGGCTCGCTCGCTGGGCACGTCGAGGGACAGGGACGTGGGGGCTGGCTCGCGATGGGCGCCCGCGGCATGGCTGGCGCGCCCACCGCTGCCTCACGCTGGTGAGCAGCCCATGCCGTGCCTGCTGGGGGCTGCCTGGCCGTGCCACCAGTGCCCAGGGTCCGTGCAACATGGCACCCCTGGCTCGCACGCTGGGCAGTCAGTCGAGGGGCAGGGACGAGGGGCTCCTCGCGATGGGCGCCCGCGGCATGGCTGGCGCGCCCACCGCTGCAGCCGCTGGGCGAGCAGCCCATGCCGTGCCTGCTGGGGCTACCTGGGCTTGCGTGCTCCGTGCGACGCTGCCCCCTGGCTCGCTCGCTGGGCACTTAGTCGAGGGACAGGGACGTGGGGGCTGGCTCGCGATGGGCGCCCGCGGCCTGGCTGGCGCGCCCACCGCTGCCTCACGCTGGGCGAGCAGCCCATGCCGTGCCTGCTGGGGGCTGCCTGGCCATGCCACCCGTGCCCAGTGCACGGCACCCCTGGCTCGCTCGCTGGGCAGTCAGTCGAGGGGCAGGGACGAGGGGGCTGGCTACGCCCGCGGCCTGGCCGCACGCTGGGCAGAAGCCCATGCCGTGCCTGCTGGGGGCTGCCTGGGGTGCCACCCGTGCCCAGGGTCCGTGCGACACGGCCCCCCTGGCTCGCACTTAGTCGAGGGACAGGGACGTGGGGGCTGGCTTGCGATGGGCGCCCGTGGCATGGCTGGCGCGCCCACCGCTGCCTCACGCTGGGCGAGCAGCCCATGCCGTGCCTGCTGGGGGCTGCCTGGCCGTGCCACCAGTGCCCAGGGCCGTGCGACATGGCACCCCTGGCTCGCACGCAGGGCAGTCAGTCGAGGGGCAGGGACGAGGGGGCTGGCCGTATGGGACCGCGAGGGGGCTGGCTTGGGCTGGCGCTGGTGCACCCACCACTGCCGCACGCTGGGCGAGCAGCCCATGCCGTGCCTGCTGGGGGCTGCCTGGGCATGCCACCCGTGCCCAGGGTCCGTGCGACACGGCCCCCTGGCTCGCTCGCTGGGCACTTAGTTCGAGGGACAGGGACGAGGGGGCTGGCTCGCGATGGGCGCCCGCTGGCCTGGCTGGCGCGCCCACCGCTGCCGCACGCTGGGCGAGCAGCCCATGCCGTGCCTGCTGGGGGCTGCCTGGGATGCCACCCGTGCCCAGGGTCCATGCGACGCGGCCCCCCTGGCTCGATCGCTGGGCACTTAGTCGAGGGACAGGGACGTGGGGGCTGGCTCGCGATGGGCGCCCGAGGCATGGCTGGCGCGCCCACCGCTGCCTCACGCTGGGCGAGCAGCCCATGCCGTGCCTGCTGGGGGCTGCCTGGGAGCGCCACCCATGCCCAGGGTCCATGCGACATGGCACCCCTGGCTCGCACGCTGGGCAGTCAGTCGAGGGGCAGGGACGGGGGGCTGGCTCGAGATGGGCGCCCGCGGCCTGGCTGGCGCGCCCACCGCTGCCGCACGCTGGGCAGCAGCCCATGCCGTTGCCTGCTGGGGGCTGCCTGGGTGTGCCACCCGTGCCCAGGGTCCGTGCGACGCCTCCCCTGGCTCGCGCGCTGGGAAGTCAGTCGAGGGACAGGGGCGAGGGGACTGGCTCGCGATGGGCGCCCGCGGCCTGACTGGCGCGCCCACCGCTGCCTCACGCTGGGCGAGCAGCCCATGCCATGCCTGCTGGGGGCTACCTGGCCGTGCCACCAGTGCCCAGGGTCCGTGTGACATGGCACCCCTGGCTCGCACGCTGGGCAGTCAGTCGAGGGGCAGGGACGAGGGGCTGGCTCGCGATGGGCGCCCGCGGCCTGGCTGGCGCGCCCACCGCTGCCGCACGCTGGGCGAGCAGCCCATGCCGTGCCTGCTGGGGGCTGCCTGGGCATGCCACTATGCCCAGGGTCAGTGCACACGGCCCCCCTGGCTCGCTCGCTGGGCACTTAGTCGAGGGACAGGGACGTGGGGGCTGGCTCGCGATGGGCGCCCGCGGCAGGCTGGCGCGCCCACATGCTGCCGCATGCTGGGCGAGCAGCCCATGCCGTGCCTGCTGGGGGCTGCCTGGGCGTGCCACCGTGCCCAGGGTCCGTGCGACATGGCACCCCTGGCTCGCACGCTGGGCAGTCAGTCGAGGGGCAGGGACGAGGGGGCTGGCTCGCGATGGGCGCCCGCGGCCTGACTGGCCCGCCCACC
>JAJFZO010000175.1:40000-55000 GCA_021397835.1 Moringa oleifera
AGGGGGCTGGCTCGTGATGGGCGCCTGTGTCCTGTCTGGCACCCCCTCCTCTGCCGCACACTGGGAACTTGGCCCATGCCATGCCTGCTGGGGGCTTCCTGGGCATGCCTCTTGTGCCCAGAGTCTTTGCGACACGGCTCCCCTGGCTCGCTCGCTGGGCACTTAGTCGAGGGACAGGGACGTGGGGGCTGGCTCGCGATGGGCGCCCGCGGCCTGGCCAGCGCGCCCACCGCTGCCGCACGCTGGGTGAGCAGCCCATGCCGTGCATGCTGGGGGCTGCCTGGGCATGCCATACGTGCCCAGGGTCCATGCAACATGGCCCCCCTGGCTCGCTCGCTGAGGACTTAGTCGAGGGACAGGGACATGGGGGCTGGCTCGCGATGGGCGCCAGCGGCTTGGCTGGCGCGCCCACCGCTGCCGCATGCTGGGTGAACAACACATGCCGTGCCTGCTGGGGGCTGCCTGGGAGTGCCTTTCATGCCTAGGGTCCATTCGACATGGCTCCCCTGGCTCGCTCGCTGGGCACTTAGTCGAGGGACAGGTACAAGGGGGCTGGCTCGTGATGGGCGCCTGAGTCCTGTCTGGCGCCCCCTCCTCTGCCGTACACTGGGAACTTAGCCCATGCCGTGCCTGCTGGGGACTTCCTGGGCATGCCTCCTGTGCCCAGAGTCTGTGCGACACGGCACCCCTGGCTCGCTCGCTGGGCACTTAGTCGAGGGACAGGGACGTTGGGGTTGGCTCGAGATGGGCGCCCGCGGCCTGGCTAGCGCGCCCACCGCTGCCGCACGCTGGGTGAGTAGCCCATGCCGTGCCTGCTGGGGGCTGCCTGGGCATGCCATACGTGCCCAGGGTCCGTGCAACGCGGCTCCCCTGGCTCGCTCGCTGAGGACTTAGTCGAGAGACAGGGACATGGGGGTTTGCTCGCGATGGGCGCCAGCGGCCTGGCTGGCGCGTCCACTGCTGCCGCACGCTGGGTGAACAACACATGCCGTGCCTGCTGGGGGCTGCCTGGGCGTGCCTTCCGTGCCCAGGGTCCATTCGACACGGCCCTCCTGGCTCACTCGCTGGGCACTTAGTCGAGGGACAGGGACGTGGGGGCTGGCTCGTGATGGGCGCCCGCGGCCTGGCCAGCGCGCCCACCGCTGCCGCACGCTGGGTGAGCAGCCCATGCCATGCGTGCTGGGGGCTGCCTGGGCATGCCATATGTGCCCAGGGTCCATGCAACACGGCCCCCCTGGCTCGCTCGCTGAGGACTTAGTCGAGGGACAGGGACATGGGGGCTGGCTCGCGATGGGCGCCAGCGGCTTGGCTGGCGCGCCCACCGCTGCCGCAAGCTGGGTGAACAACACATGCCGTGCCTGTTGGGGGCTGCCTGGGCGTGCCTTTCGTGCCTAGGGTCCATTCCACACGGCCTCCCTGGCTCGCTCGCTGGGCACTTAGTCGAGGGACAGGTACAAGGGGGCTGGCTCGTGATGGGCGCCTGAGTCCTGTCTGGTGCCCCCTCCTCTGCCGCACACTGGGAACTTAGCCCATGCCATGCCTGCTGGGGGCTTCCTGGGCATGCCTCCTGTGCCCAGAGTCTGTGTGACACGGCTCCCCTGGCTCGCTCGCTGGGCACTTAGTCGAGGGACAGGGACGTGGGGGTTGGCTCGAGATGGGCGCCCGCGGCCTGGTTAGCGCGCCCACCGCTGCCGCACGCTGGGTGAGTAGCCCATGCCGTGCCTGCTGGGGGCTGCCTGGGCATGCCATACGTGCCCAGGGTCCGTGCAACGCAGCACCCCTGGCTCGTTCGCTGAGGACTTAGTCAAGAGACAGGGACATGGGGGTTGGCTCGCGATGGGCGCCAGCGGCCTGGCTGGCGCGTCCACTGCTGCCGCACGCTGGGTGAACAACACATGCCGTGCCTGCTGGGGGCTGCCTGGGCGTGCCTTCCATGCCCAGGGTCCATTCGACACGGCCCCCCTGGCTCGCTCGCTGGGCACTTAGTCGAGGGACAAGGACGAGGGGGCTGGGTCGTGATGGGCGCCTGTGTCCTGTCTGGCGCCCCCTCCTCTGCCGCACACTGGGAACTTGGCCCATGCCGTGCCTGCTGGGGGCTTCCTGGGCATGCCACCTGTTCCCAGAGTCTGTGCGACACGGCTACCCTGGCTCACTCGCAGGGCAATTAGTCGAGGGACAGGGACGTGGGGGCTGGCTCGCAATGGGCGCCCGCGGCCTGGCTAGCGCGCCCACCGCTTCCGCACGCTGGGTGAGCAGCCCATGCTGTGCCTGCTGGGGGCTGCCTGGGCATGCCATACGTGCCCAGGGTCTGTGCAACGTGGCCCCCCCTAGCTCACTCGCTGAGGACATAGTCGAGGGACAGGGACATGGGGGCTGGCTCGCGATGGGCACCAGCGGCCTGGCTGGCGAGCCCACCACTGCCGCACGCTGGGTGAACAACACATGCCATGCCTGCTGGGGGCTGCCTGGGTGTGCCTTCCATTCCCAGGGTCTGTTTGACACGGACCCCCTGGCTCGCTCACTTGGCACTTAGTCGAGGGACAGGGACGAGGGGGCTGGCTCATGATGGGCGCCTGTGTCCTGTCTGGCGCCCCCTCCTCTGCCACTCGCTGGGCACTTGGCCCATGCCATGCCTCCTGGGGGCTTCCTGGGCATGCCTCCTATGCCCAGAGTCTGTGCGACACGGCTCCCCTGGCTCGTTCGCTGGGCACTAAGTCGAGAGACAGGGACGAGGGGGCTGGCTCGCGATGGGCGCCCGTGGCCTGGCTGGCGCGCCGACCTCTACCGCACGCTGGGCTTTTGGCCCATGCCACGCCTGCTGGGGGATGCTGGGGCATGACTCCCATACCCAGGGTCCATGCGGCGCGGCTCCCTTGGCTCGCTCGCTCGGCACTAAGTCGAGGGACAGGGATGAGAGGGCTAGCTCGCGATGGGAGCCCGTGGCCTTGCTGGTGCGCCCACCGCTGCCAAACACTGGGCACTTGACCCATGTCATGCCTGCTAGGGGCTGCTGGGGCATGCCTCCCATGCCCAGGGTCCGTGCGACACGGCTCCCCTGGCTGGTGAGCCCACCGATGCCGCACGCTGGGCGAGCAGCCCATGCCGTACCTGCTGGGGGCTGCCTGGGCGTGCCACCCGTGCCCAGGGTCCGTGCAATGCGGCTCCCCTGGCTCGCTCGCTGGGCACTAAGACGAGGGACAGGGACGAGGGGTCTGGCTCATGATGGGCGCCTGTGGCCTCGTTGGCGCGCCCACCGCTGCTGCACACTGGGCACTTGGCCCATGCCATGCCTGCTGGGGGCTGCCCGGGCATGCCTCTTGTGTGCAGGGTCCGTGCGACGCGGCTACCCCGGCTCGCTCGCTGGGCACTTAGTCGAGGGAAAGGGACGAGGGGGCATGCTCGCGATGGGCGCCTGTGGCCTCGCTGGCACGTACACCGCTGCCGCACGCTGAGCACTTGGCCCATGCCGTGCCTGCTGGAAGCTGCTGGGGCATGCATCCCGTGCCCAGGGTCCATGCGACGTGGCTCCCCTGGCTCGCTCGCTGGGCACTTAGTCGAGGGACAGGGATGAGGGGGCTTGCTCACGATGGGCGCCCGCAGCCTGGCTGGCGTGCCCACTGCTGCCGCACGCTGGGCGAGCAGCCCAGGCCATGCCTGCTGGGGACTTCCTGGGCGTGCCACCCATGCCCAGGGTCCGTGCGACGCGGCACCCGTGGCTCGCACACTGGGCAGTCAGTCGAGGGACAGGGACGTGAGGGCTGGCTCGCGATGGGCGCCCGTGACATGGCTGGCGCGCCCACCGCAGCCGCACGCTGGGCGAGCAGCCCATGCCATGCCTGCTGGGGGCTGCCCGGGCGTGGCACCCGTGTGCAGGGTCCATGCAACGCGGTCCCCCTGGCTCGCTCGCTGGGCACTTAGTCGAGGGACAGGGACGTGGTGGCTGGCTCGCGATGGACGCCCGCGGCCTGGCTGGCGCACCCATCGTTGCCGCACGCTGGTCAAGCAGCCCATGCCATGCCTGCTGGGGGCAACCTGGGTGTGCCACCTATGCCCAGGGTCCATGCGACGCGGGCCCCCTGGCTCACTCGCTGGGCAGTCAGTCGAGGGAAAGGGACGTAGGGCCTGGCTCGCGATGGGCGCCCGCAGCCTGGCTGGCGCACCCATTGTTGCCGCACGTTGGTCAAGCAGCCCATGCCATGCCTGCTGGGGGCAACCTGGGCGTGCCACCTATGCCCAGGGTCCGTGCGACGCGGCCGCCCTGGCTCGCTCGCTGGGCAGTCAGTCGAGGGACAGGGACGTGGGGGCTGGCTCGTGATGGGCGCCCGCGGCCTTGCTGGCGCGTCCACCGCTGCCGCACGCTGCATGAGCAGCCCATGCCGTGCCTGCTGGGGGCTACGTGGGTGTGCCGGCTGTGCCCAGGGTTCGTGCGACACGGCACCCCTGGCTTGCACTCTGGGCAGTCAGTCGAGGGGGCTGCCTGGGCGTGCCATACGTGCCCTTGGTCCGTGCAACGCGGCTCCCCTGGCTAGCTCGCTGGGGACTTAGTAAAGGCACAAGGACGAGGGGGCTGGCTCGCGATGGGCGCCTGTGGCCTCACTGGCGCGCCCACCGCTGCCGCACGCTGGGCACTTAGCCCATACCGTGCCTGCTGGGGCTTGCTGGGGCATGCCTCCCGTGCCCAGGGTCCATGCGACGCGGCTCCCCTGGCTCGCACGCTGGGCACTTAGTGAGGGACAAGGACGTGGGGGCTGGCTCGCGATGGGCGCCCATGGCATGGCTGGCGTGCCCACCGCTGTCGCACGCTGGGCGAGCAGCCCATGCCATACCTGCTGGGGACTGCCTGGGTGTGCCACCCATGCCCAGGGTCCGTGCGACGTGGCTCCCCTAGCTTGCTCACTGGGCACATAGTCGAGGGACAGGGATGAGGGGTCTGGCTCGCGATGGGTGCCTGTGGCCTGGCTTGTGCGCACACCGGTGCCACCCGCAGGGCACTTGGCCCAATCCGTGCCTGTTGGGGGCTGCCTGGGCATGCCTCCCATGCCCAGGGTCCATGCGACGCGGCTCCCCTGGCTCGCTTGCTGGGCGCTAAGTCGAGGCACAGGGACAAGGGGGCTGGCTAGCGATGGGCACCCGTGGCCTGGCTGGCGTGCCCACCTCTACCGCACGCTGGGCACTTGGCCCATGCCGTGCCTGCTGGGGGCTGCTGGGGCATGTCTCCCGTGCCCAGGCTCCGTGTGACGTGGCTCCCCTGGCTTGCTCGCTGGGCACTTAGTCGAGGGACAGGGACGTGGGGGCTGGCTCGCGATGGGCGCCCGCGGCATGGCTGGCGCGCCCGCCGCTGCCGCACGCTGGGCGAGCAGCCCATGCCGTGCCTGCTGGGGGCTGCCTGGGCGTGCCACCCATGCGCAGGGTCTGTGTGACGCGGCTCCCCTGGCTCGCTCGCTGGGCACATAGTCGAGGGACAGGGACGTGGTGGCTGGCTCACGATGGGCGCCTGTGGCTAGGCTGGCGTGCCCACTGGTGCCGCCCGCTGGGCACTTGGCCCATGCAGTGCCTGCTGGGGGCTGCTGGGGCATGTCTCCCATGCCCAGGGTCCATGTGACGTGGCTCCCCTGGCTCGCTCGCTGGGCACTTAGTCGAGGGACAGGGACGAGGGGGCTAGCTCGCGATGGGCGCCTGTGGCCTCGCTGGCGTGCCCACTGCTGCCGCACGCTAGGCACTTGGCCCATGCCGTGCCTGCTGGGGGCTGCCTGGGCCGGTCGGCCAAGGCTATAAACTCGTTGAATACATCAGTGTCGTGCGCGTGCGGCCCAAAACATCTAAGGACATCACAGAGCTGTTATTGCCTCAAACTTTCTTGGCCTGAGCGGCCATAGTCCCTCTAAGAAGCCGGCTGTGGAGGGTCACCTCCACGTAGCTAGTTAGCAGGCTGAGGTCTCGTTCGTTAACGGAATTAACCAGACAAATCGCTCCACCAACTAAGAACGGCCATGCACCACCACCCATAGAATCAAGAAAGAGCTCTCAGTCTGTCAATCCTTACTATGTCTGGACCTGGTAAGTTTCCCTGTGTTGAGTCAAATTAAGCCGCAGCGTCCACTCCTGGTGGTGCCCTTCCGTCAATTCCTTTAAGCCCAGGGTCAGTGCGACACGGCCCCCCTGGCTCGCTCGCTGGGCACTTAGCCAAGGGACAGGGACGTGGGGGCTGGCTCGCGATGGGCGCCCGCGGCCTGGCTGGCGCGCCCAATGCTGCCGCATGCTGGGCGAGCAGCCCATACCGTGCCTGCTGGGGGCAGGCTGGGCGTGCCACACGTACCCAGGGTCCGTGCGACATGGTACCCCTGGCTCATACGATGGGCAGTCAGTCGAGGGGCACGGACGAGGGGGCTGGCTAGCGATGGGCGCCCGCAGCCTGACTGGCCCGCCCACCGCTGCCGCACGCTGGGCGAGCAGCCCATGCCGTGCCTGCTGGGGGCTGCCTGGGCGTGCCACCCGTGCCCAGGGTCCGTGCGACGCGGCCCCTCTGGTACGCTCGCTTGGCACTTAGTCGTGGGACAGGGACGTGGGGGCTGGCTTGCGATGGGCGCCCGCGGCATGGCTGGCGCGCCCACCGCTGTCTCACGATGGGCGAACAGCCCATGCCATGCCTGCTGGGGGCTGCCTGGCCGTGCCACCCATGCCCAGGGTCCGTGCGACATGGCACCCCTGGCTCTCACGCTGGGCAGTCAGTCGAGGGGCAGGGGCGAGGGGGCTGGATCGCGATGGGCACCTGCAGCCTGGCTGGCGCTCCAACCGCTGCTGCACGCTGGGTGAGCAGCCCATGCCATGCCTGCTGGGGGCTGCCTGGGTGTGCCACCCATGCCCAGGGTCCGTGCGACTTGGCTCCCCTGGCTCGCACGCTGGGAAGTCAGTCGAGGGGCAGGGACGAGGGGACTGGCTCACGATGGGCGCCCGCGGCCCGACTGGCGCGCCCACCGCTGCCGCACGCTGGGCGAGCAGCCCATTCCATGCCTGCTCGGGGCTGCCTGGGTGTGCCACCCGTGCCCAGGGTCCATGCGACATCGCACCTCTGGCTCGCACGCTGGGCAGTCTGTCGAGGGACAGGGGCGACGGGGCTGGCTCGCGATGGGTGCCAGCGGCCTGGCTGGCGCGCCCACCGCTGCCGCACGCTGGGCAAGCAGCCCATGCCGTGCCTGCTGGGGGCCTGGGTGTGCCACCCGTGCCCAGGTTCCGTGCGACGCGGCACCCCTGGCTCTTACGCTGGGCAGTCAGTCGAGGGGCAGGGGCGAGGGGGCTGGCTCGCAATGGGCGCCCGCGCGCCAGCAGCCTGGCTGGCGCGCCCACCGCTGCTGCACGCTGGGTGAGCAGCCCATGCCGTGCCTGCTGGTGGCTGCCTGGGTGTGCCACCCATGCCCAGGGTCTGTGCGACGTGGCTGCCCTGGCTCGCACGCTGGGAAGTCAGTCGAGGGGCAGGGACGAGGGGACTGGCTCACGATGGGCGCTCGCGGCCCGACTGGCGCGCCCACCACTGCCACACGCTGGGCGAGCAGCCCATGCCGTGCCTGCTGGGGGCTGCCTGGGTGCGCCACCCGTGCCCAGGGTCCATGCGACATCGCACCTCTGGCTCGCACGCTGGGCAGTCTGTCGAGGGACAGGGAAGACAGGGCTGGCTCGTGATGGGCGCCCGCGGCCTGGCTGGCGCGCCCACCGCTGCCGCACGCTGGGCAAGCAGCCCACGCCGCGCCTGCTGGGGGCACCCATGCCCGGGGTCCACGGGGTCCACGCTGCAGTCGACAGGGACGAGGGGACTGGCTCGCGATGGGCCCGCTGGGGCGCGCCCACCGCTGCTGCACGCTGGGCGAGCAGCCCATGGGCAGTCCAGTCGAGGGTCTGTGTGACAGGGCTCGCTCGCTGGGCACTTAGAGGGGGGACTGGGGGCTGGCTCGCAATGGGCTGGCTGATGCCGCAGGCTGCGAGAAGCCGCGGCCTGCTGGGGGCAGCCTGGGCATCGCCCACCGCTGCTCGCGATGGGCACGCTGGGCGCGACCACCGCAGCCCATGCCATGCCTGCCTGCTGGGGGCTGCCTGGGTGTGCTCACCCAGTCAGCCCAGGGGTCTGTGCACGCCCCCCCTGGCTCACACGCTGGGAAGTCAGTCGAGGGGCAGGGACGTGGGGGCTGGCTCGCTGATGGGCGCCCGCGGCCTGGCTGGCGCGCCCACATGCTGCTCGCACGCTGGGCGAGAACGCCCATGCCAGTGCCTGCTGGGGGCTGCCTGGGCATGCCCACCCAGGGTCTGCGACACTGCCCCCTGGCTCGCTGCTGCTGGGACTGTAGTCGAGGGACAGGGACGAGGGGGCTGGCTCGCGCCCACCGCTGCCGCACGCTGGGCGCCTGCTGGCCTGGTTATGCTGGCGCGACCACACGCTGCTGCTGGCACGCTGGGCGCCCAGGCCCATGCCCTGCCTGCTGGGGGCTGCCTGGTCCCTCGTTGGGCCCTGCTGGGTGTGACTCGTGGCCGTCCCCTGGCTCGCTCGCTCGCAGGGACGTGGGGGCATGCCTACCGCTGCCGACGGGACAGCAGCCCATGACGAGGGGGTCCATGGACGCGGCCCCCCTGGCTCGATCGCTGGGCACTTAGTCGAGGGACAGGGACGTAGGGGCTGGCTCGGGGCGCTGGCTGGCGCGCCCGACCGCTGCCGTGCCTGCTGGGGGACGCTGGGCCATGCGACATGGCCCCCTGGCTCGCACGCTGCCGTGCCTGCTGGGGGCTGCCTGGGCAAGCTGCCCATTCCTTGCCTGCTGGGGGCTGCCTGGGTGTGCCACCCGTGCCCAGGGTCCTTGCGACATGCCTCCCCTGGATCGCGCGCTGGGAAGTCAGTCGAGGGGCAGGGGCGAGGGGACTGGCTCGCGATGGGCGCCCGCGGCCTGACTGGCGCGCCCACCGCTGCTGCATGCTGGGCGAGCAGCCCATGCCATGCCTGCTGGGGGCTGCCTGGCCGTGCCACCCGTGCCCAGGGTCCATGGACGCTGCACCCCTGGCTCGCACGCTGGGAAGTCAGTCGAGGGGACGAGGGGACTGGCTCACGATGCTGCCGCACGCTGGGCCTGCCGTGCCTGCTGGGGGCTGCCTGGGCACGTCACCCATGCCCAGCGTCCGTGCGACGTGGCACCCTTGGCTCGCTCGCGATGGGTGCCCGCGGCCTGGCTGGCGCACCTCTGCCGCATGCTGGGCAAGCAGCCAATGGCCAATGCCGTGCCTGCTGGGGGCTGCCTGGGCGTGCCACCCGCGCCCAGTGGGGCAATGCCTCCCGATGCCCCGGGGGCGCCAGCGGCCTAACTGGCACGCCCACCACTGCCGCACGCTGGGCGAGCAGCCCATGCCGTGCCTGCTTGGGGCTACCTGGGCGTGCAACCCGTGCCCAGGGTCGCTCGCTGGGAACTTAGTCGAGGGACAGGGATGTGGGGGCTGGCTCGCGATGGGCGCCCGCGGCATGGCTGGCGCGCCCACAGCTGCCTCACGCTGGGCGAGCAGTCCATGCCGTGCCTGCTGGGGGCTGCCTGGCCGTGCCTCCAGAGCCCAGGGCCCGTGCAACACGGCACCCCTGGCTCGCTGGTCAGTCAGTCGACGGGCAGGGACGAGGGAGCTGGGCTGGCTGGTGCTGTGGCCTGCCGGCCTGGCGCGCCCACCGTTGCCGCACGCTGGGCACTTAGGCCCATGCCTGCGGCATGGCCTGCCTGCTGGGGCTGCCTGGCTGACCAGTGCCCAGGGCCGGTGCGACATGGTACCCCTGGCTCGCACGCAGGGCAGTCAGTCGAGGGGCAGGGACGAGGGGGCTGGCTCGTGGGCGCCCGCGGCCTGGCTGGCGCACCCACCACTGCCGCACGCTGGGCGAGCAGCCCATGCCGTGCCTCAGGGGGCTGCCTGGGCGTGCCACCCATGCCCAGGGTCCATGCAACACGGCCCCCCTGGCTCGTTCGCTGGGCACTTAGTCGAGGGACAGGGATGTGGGGGCTGGCTCGTGATGGCTGCCCGCGGCATGGCTGACGTGCCCACAGCTGCCGAACGCTGGGTGAGCAGCCCATGCCGTGCCTGCTCTGGGCTGTCTAGGCGCGCCACCCATGCCCAGGGTCCATGCAACATGGCACCCCTGGCTCGCACGATGGGCAGTCAGTCGAGGGGCAGGGACGAGGGGGCTAGCTGGCGATAGGCGCCCGCGGCCTGACTGGCACGCCCACCGCTTCCACACGCTGGGCCCATGCCGTGCCTGCTGCCCAGGGCGACGCGGCCCCCCTGCCTGGGGCAGTGCCAGGGACGTCTGGCGCGATGCCCAGGCCGCACGCTGGGCGAGCAGCCCATGCCGTGCGCTTGGGGCTGCCTGGGCATGCCTCCCGTGCCCAGGGTCTGTGCGACATCGCTCCCCTGGCTCGCTCGCTGGGCACTTAGGCTCTGGCTCATGATGGGCTTCTGTGGCACCGTTGCTGCAGTCGAGGGCTGGGGGCTGCCTGTGACAGGGCTCCCCTGGCTTGCTCGCTGGGCACGAGGGGGCTGGCTCATGATGGGCGATGGGCTGGGCACCTGGCCCATGCCGTGCCTGCTGGGGGCTGCCTGGGCTGCCTCCCGCCCGCCCGCACTCGGCTTGCTGGGCGTCACGCTGGCTCACGCACTTGGTCCATGCCGTGCCTGCTGGGGGCCTGCCTGGGAGCCGGGTGGCTTGGGCCACCGCTGCCGCATGCTTGGCACCTGGCCCATGCCGTGCCTGCTGGGGCCTGCCTGGGCATGCGTGCCCAGGGTCTGTGCGACAAAGCTCCCCAGGCTCGCTTACTGGGCACTTAGTCGAGGGACAGGGACGAGGGGGCTGGCTCACGATGGGCTTCTGTGGCCTGGCTGGCCCGCCCACCGTTGCCGCACGCTGGGCACTTGGTCCAAGCCGCTTGGGCCACCGTCGCGATCCGCATTGATCCACACCCCTAATCGATTGGTGGACTGGCTCATGGCCGTTCCACATCCGACCGAGGCGCATCACCGACCCC
Organism: Moringa oleifera; assembly: GCA_021397835.1. Lineage (NCBI taxonomy): Eukaryota > Viridiplantae > Streptophyta > Magnoliopsida > Brassicales > Moringaceae > Moringa > Moringa oleifera. Next base: position 51,034 of record JAJFZO010000175.1, read on the forward strand.
CATCCGTTTCCCTCCCGACAATTTCAAGCACTCTTTGACTCTCTTTTCAAAGTCCTTTTCATCTTTCCCTCGTGGTACTTGTTCGCTATCGGTCTCTCGCTCGTATTTAGCCTTGGACAAAATTTACCGCCCTATTGGGGCTGCATTCCTAAACAACCCGACTCGTCGACAGCGCCTCGTGGTGCGACAGGGTCCAGGCGAGACGGGGCTTTCACCCTCTCTGACGCCCCTTTCCAGGGGACTTGGGCCCCGGTCCATCGCTGAGGACGCTTCTCCAGACTACAATTCGGGCGCCGAGGGCGTTCGATTTTCAAGCTAGGCTTTTTCCGGTTCGCTCGCCGTTACTAGGGGAATCCTTGTTAGTTTCTTTTCCTTCGCTTATTGATATGCTTAAACTCAGCGGGTGGTCTCGCCTGACCTGGGGTCGCATCTTGATCGATCGATCGTTGGGTCCGTGAGCGGAGCGAGCGACACGCGCACGAGGGAGCACGAAGCTTTCTCTACCACCGGCAAGCCGTGACGCGGCGTCGCTCGAGACTCTTTTTTAGGCCAATCGCGAGCCAGAGGCGCACGGGAGGCCAACATCCACCCCGTGATGGTCCCTCCCCTCCCCGAAGGGATGCGGGGGGGTCAGGGGCGACGGTACTTGACACCCAGGCAGATGTGCCCTCGGCCTGATGGCTTCGGGCGCAACTTGCGTTCAAAGACTCAATGGTTCACAGGATTCTGCATTTCACACCAAGTATTGCATTTCACTACGTTCTTCATCGATGCGAGAGCCGAGATATCCATTGTCGAGAGTCATTTTAGACATCGTTTAGGGACGACATGACCGTCAATCGCGCACCGAGATCGGGGCGACTAGGGCGTGCTTTTTCATTCGAGTTCCTTGGCGCATCCCGCGCTGTGGCTTTTGTTGTTGCGTGCGATGAGGGGCTTGGGCGCAAGCCCGTACCTTTGCCGTGCGAGGCGGGATGAGGGGCTCGAGAGCCCTCCGCCCCACCAGTGTGTTTACAACGTGTTCGCGGGTCATTTCGTTGAGCGAGTTTTTGACAATGATCCTTCCGCAGATTCACCTGCGGAAACCTTGTTACGACTTCTCCTTCCTCTAAATGATAACGTTCAGTGGACTTCTCGCGACGTCGTGAGCGGCGAACTGCCCACGTCGCCATGATTCGAACACTTCACCAAACCATGCCGTGCCTGCTGGGGGCTGCCTGGGCGTTCCACCCGTGCCCAGGGTCTGTGCGACGTGGCCCCGCTGGCTCGCTCACTGGGCACTTAGTCGAGGGACAGGGATGTGCGGGCTGGCTCGCGATGGGCGCCCGCGGCCTGGCTAGTGCGTCCACCGCTGCCGCACGCTGGGTGAACAACCCATGCCATGCCTGCTGGGGGATGCCTGGGCATGCCATACGTGCCCAGGGTCCGTGCAACGCGGCCTCCCTGGCTCGCTCGCTGAGGACATAGTCGAGGGACAGGGACATGGGGGCTGGCTAGTGATGGGCGCCAGCGGCCTGGCTGGCGCGCCCACCCTTGCCGCACGCTGGGTGAATAACACATGCCGTGCTTGCTGGGGGCTGCCTGGGCGTGCCTTCCGTGCCAAGGGTCTGTTCAACACGGCCCCCCTGGCTCGCTCGCTGGGCACTTAGTCGAGGGACAGGGACGAGGGGGCTGGCTCGTGATGGGCGCCTGTGTCCTGTCTGGCGCCCCCTCCTCTGCCGCACACTGGGAACTTGGCCCATGCCGTGCCTGCTGGGGGCTTCCTGGGCATGCCACCTGTGCCCAGAGTCTGTGCGACACGGCTCCTCTGGCTCGTTCGCAGGGCAATTAGTCGAGGGACAGGGACGTGGGGGCTGGCTCGCAATGGGCGCCCGCGGCCTGGCTAGCGTGCCCACCGCTGCCGCATGCTGGGTGAGCAGCCCATGCTGTGCCTGCTGGGGGCTGCCTGGGCATGCCATACGTGCCCAGGGTCTGTGCAACGTGGCCCCCCCTAGCTCGCTCGCTGAGGACTTATTCGAGGGACAGGGACATGGGGGCTGGCTCGCGATGGGCGCCAGAGGCCTGGCTGGCGCGCCCACCGCTGCCGCACACTGGGTGAACAACACATGCCATGCCTGCTGAGGGCTGCCTGGGTGTGCCTTCCATTCCCAGGGTCTGTTTGACACGGACCCCCTGGCTCGCTCGCTTGGCACTTAGTCGAGGGACAGGGACGAGGGGGCTGGCTCGTGATGGGCGCCTGTGTCCTGTCTGGCGCCCCCTCCTCTGCCACACGCTGGGCACTTGGCCCATGCCATGCCTGCTGGGGGCTTCCTGGGCATGCCTCCTATGCCCAGAGTCTGTACAACATGGCTCCCCTGGCTCGTTCGCTGGGCACTAAGTCGAGAGACAGGACGAGGGGGCTGGCTCGCGATGGGCGCCCGTGGCCTGGCTGCGCGCCCGACCTCTACCGCACGCTGGGCTTTTGCAGCCCATGCCGTGCCTGCTGGGGGCTGCCTGGGCATGCGTGCCCAGGGTCCATGCAACGCGGCCCCTGGCTCGCTCGCTGAGGACTGTCGAGGGACAGGGACATGGGGGCTGGCTCGCGATGGGCGCCAGCGGCCTTGGCTGGCGCGCCCACCGCTGCCGCACTGGGTGAACAACACATGCCGTGCCTGCTGGGGGCTGCCTGGGCATGGTGCCCAGGGTCCATGCAGCCCCCCTGGCTCGCTCGCTGGGCACTTAGTCGAGGGACAGGGACGAGGGGGCTGGCTCGTGATGGGCGCCTGTGTCCTGTCTGGCGCCCCTCCACTGCCGCACGCTGGGCTCGATGCCACAGGGGCTCGCTCGCTGGGCACTTAGTCGAGGGGGCAGCTCGCTGCCGCACGCTGCCCATGCCGTGCCTGCTGGGGGCTGCCTGGGCATGGTGCCCAGGGTCCCAACGCGGCTCCCCTGGCTCGCTCGCTGAACAGTCGACTGGGCTCGCGATGGGCTGGCTGACCTGCCGCACGCTGGGCGTGCCTGCTGAGGGGGGCGTGCTGGCCCAGGGTCCATGACCGACACAGTCGAGGGACAGGGACGGGGGGCTGGCTCGTGATGGGTCCGTGCGACAAGGCTCCCTGCTGGCTGGTGAGCCCACGATGCCGCACTGCTGGGCGAGCACCGCTGCTATGCCATGTACCTGCTGGGGGCACTGCCTGGGCTGGGCCACCTGGTGCCCATGGGTTCCCATGTGCCTAACCGGCTCCCCTGGCTCGCTCGCTGGGCACTAAGACTGGAGATTGGCTAGCGCGACGAGGGGTCTGGCATGGTCGCCTGTGGCCTCGCTGGCGCGCCCAGCCGCTGCTGCACGCTGGGCACTTGGCCCACGCCGTGGCTGCTGGGGGCCGTGCTGGCCGGATGGGCATGCCGCACGCTCTTGTGTGCAGGTGTCCATGTGGCGCTCGCCTTAGTCGAGCTATGGGCGCCCAGCTGCCGCTCCCATGCCATGCAGGGTCCGTGGCGAGTCGAGGGAAAGGGATGATGGGCGGCATGCTCCCATGCCATGATGCCGGCGCCTGGGGCTCGCTCGCTGGGCACGTCGAGGGACACCTCGCTGCCGCACCGCTGCCGCACGCTGGGTGACTGCCGTGGCCTGCATGCCGTGCCGCAGGGTCTGCTCGCGATGGGCATGGCATGCTGCTGTGCCCATGCCGTGCCTGCTGGGCATGCGACGTGGCTCGCCGCTGGGCACTCGAGGGACTCGCTGGGCACTCGTGTTGGGCGGATGCTGGGAAGAGGGGGCTGGGCTGCTCGCACTGGGCGCCCACAGCCTGCTGCCTGGGCTGCCTGGGCATGCGTGCCCACTGCTGGCCGCACGCTGGGCGAGGGACAGCCCATGGCCATGGCCTGCTGCACGGGACTTGCCTGGGCTGCCTGCCACCCAGCTGCCCACTTAGTCGAGTCCGTGCGACGCGGGCACCCGTGGCTCGGGAGCTGACAGTCAGTCGAG